>CM061161.1:1419445-1609445 GCA_030710495.1 Labroides dimidiatus | reverse complement strand
CTGTGTTATAAATAAGTAAAGTGGCGTTAATTAAAAGCATTAATCTTAGAGATTAAACATTTAAAGATGAGGTCGCTTCATGGTCCGGTGCTTTTGGCTGCGTCTGACTCTGTTTTGGAGGTGAAACTTTCTGAACCATCGGATTAAAATCTACTCAAGGACATAAACGACTTTAAAGCACGATGCGGTTTCTCACCTGACGAGGCTGTTTTTGTCGTCAGGATCCGACGCGCTAACCGAGCCGATGATGGTGTTCCTCGCCGCGTCCTCCTTCACCTCCATGACGTAGCTGGGTCGTTCGAACACGGGCGGCTCGTCCACGTCCTCCACGATGATCTTGATCGTGGCCTCGTCCCTGAACGGCCCCACGGAGAAGAAGCGCGGGTTGATGTGGACGTTCTCCACCTGGATGCTCAGACTGTACTGACGCTTCCTCTCGTAGTCCAGAGGCTGAAAAAAAAACAGAAGAGACGAGAAGAGGACTGAGAAAAGATGTAAAACATGCTGTAACATGATTCAGACTGAAGATTCCTCTGTGGCTCTTTGTTTTTCTGTGGTAATCACAGCTCTCGTCCCTTAACGCGTACTTTAAAGACTTCATTTGTATGCAGCAACACGTTCTGCTGTTGACTTTGGAGATACTAATATCCATTCAGAGCATCCTGACACATTTAATTCCAGCCCAGATTGGGATTTTATTCATTAAACTGACAATGTTTTCAGAGCGTCTTCTAATGAGCACGCGTGGAGGGGCTCACGCTCTTCTTCAAGGACATAAACGCACGAAGCGCAGCGGATCAGGTCTGTGTGGACACGTGGAGACCTCTGACTTCACCTGTAATGAGAGTGACTCAGCACTCTGATCCCAAACAGCACCGTCATGTTAACACCTGTCTTTGTTTACAGCTCTCTCTCTCTCTCTCTCTCTCTCTCTCTGTCTCTCACACACACACATAATGTGCTCTCAGTGATGACATCGTTACGTCAGGTGTTTTCAGTGCTGAGGTGGCAGCTTTCTGGGAACAGTAAAGCTTTAAAAGCCGGAGACGTCTCCTTTTTGTTTGTTTATTTGTTTGTTTGTTTGTTTGTTTACAGGCAGCCCAGCCTCAGGAACTTCATACTGTGACATTTAAGCCTCCGTGATGGAAAGCCCAAACAGCGGGGTCACCGTATGTGAAACGCTGACTCTGCCGTACTTTCAGTCAGTCTTAATGAAGGAAGTCCAGGACGTGATGCGGGCCTGACGTCTGCTGGTAAACAGCTCTCACTCACCTCGCTGTGACTCCACAGCATCCGGAGCAAATCCAAACATCAGACAAAAAACACACACCGGATAGTTCCAAACTGGGGCTTTTAGTTGAACATCTTTCCTCTGCTTTAATGTGCACTGACGTTTTTCGTATTTCAGGGAATCACATCCTGAAAAATATCTGTAAACGTACGTCAGATTGCTGTTTTCTTGATCTATTTACAATATTTTGATTATTTTCTCCTTTGTTAAACTTGTGAATGTTTATCTGAAGTTAAGACGTCATGATGTATCTTCAGGTCTTGTTGTCGGCCTGTTTTCTTTCACTTTTTGGTGCTTCACCTGATTTAAAACTTGTTTAATCTGGTGACTCAGTTTAAGCTTGACTTTAGACTTTATCGATTTTGAATCTTACTCTTTCCCTCTCTCTCTCTCTCTCTCTCTCTCTCTCTCCAACGATATTATCAGTAACCTTAACAGACACGTCTGGAGGGACTGCAAGCGAGCAGAGCTGCTGCTTATGTTTATATAACGATACAGATCTCACAGTAACTTACTCGTCGTTGGGATTTGTCGAGGACTGGGATGTTTATTACAATTTTGGGAGAGTCTGATGTCTTCACTTACCTTCAAAACATATCTACAGCTTTTACTGCTGATTGGCTGTTACCTGAGCTGTGACTGTGTGTAACCAATCAGATGGTGCTGTGGGTGGGACAATGCTGGAGATAGAGTATTGACTGCAGAGAGAGGAGCAGCTGCATTACAGCCAAAATAACACAGTTTTGAAGTGACCTATTATCGGCCGTCGTATCAAAAAAAAGGCCGATGCCGATATGGGTCAAAATTACAAATATATGCGCCGATATAATCGGGCCCGGCCGATATAATCGGGCCCGGCCGATATAATCGGGCCCGGCCGATATAATCGGGCCCGGCCGATATAATCGGGCCCGGCCGATATAATCGGGCTATCCCTAATTTCAATTGTTTAACCTGGAATTCTTTGACTCTCATTATTGCGTTTATCGAACCTCTCTAAAGATGCCGACAATCGAACACGTTTCCATTTTTCTTTGTGTCTAATTCTTTCAGCAGAGACAAAGAAACAACGACTTCCTGGATGTTTTCTGACTGGATTCCCTGATCTCCTACCGCACTAGAAAGCGAAGGCGTCAGTCAGAGTCGTCCCTGGATGCTTGCTGGTGACATCTGTTCATTATTTCTCTTTTAAATGCAGAAATCAGTGCGTCACATTAGCATCCAGGCAGCAGAGGAATCACTGTGGTTTGAGTTTTTTTTCTGTTTGCCTTTCTGATGGAAAACACCTTTTTTTTTGTGTGCAGAAACATCTACTATTAAAGCTGTGAGGGTGCATCAAGGACGCACAGGTTTCACAATCTGAATCTCTTTAAAAGGATGATATTAAGAACTTAAACACGGGAAATTTCATACATTCAGCCTGTTTCTGCGGTGAAGGACGTGTTTTATGAAAACTTCTACTTCTCATCTTCGGTATTTCTCTTAAATTGAATATTAAATTACTTTCAGCAATAATGCAAAACATGAAAATCTGCCGAGCAGAAACCAGACACATCCACGTGTTATCCGCCCTCTGATGTCGTGGTGTTTACCGCGGGATAAATCCATGTATTTACGGTGATATGATGTTTATTTATTCCGGTCCTTTATGTGCATATACACGCTTTTATTTGCAGCCATTTGTTTGCATAAAAGGCGCCAACTTGTTATTTTTAATGTGCAATCCCGTGTCCTATGTTCTTGGCTCTCACATCCTATAATTTATGTTCCATACACGGTGATTAGTCGGCTGATTCCTGCACCGCCGCCGCTGTTTTCAGCCCTCGTGTGTTCTCGCACAGGTCGGTGGTATGTTCTCGCTTTTATGTTCCCTTTTCTGAACTTTTTGAAGTTGTAGCCGCTGAAAGTATCCACCTTTTGATGGAAATAATTGGGGGACTCTGGATTTTAATGAATGTGCACTGGGCGCTGAGCAGGAGCAGCCAGATCAGAGCGATGCCGCCTGTTGTACATATGAAAGACTGCCGAGTCCATGATGGTGGAAACAGCCAATGAAAGCTTGAAAAATCCACATGGAAGGAGGCGTTTTTCTGAAGCCATGAATAATAACCCAATATGAGTCAGTGATTTTCGCTGTTTCTTGTTAAGGGACGGGGGGATGTGTTGCTTTGAAGGAGTGGTACGAGCTGGAAAAGGGAGGCACTCCCACTTGACAAGCTCATTTAATTAGAAGGTTCAGAATTAGGGCACGCTCGCTCCCCACACTCACTCTGCCCGCACACCAAATCCACTACAGCCCCGCCGCGGCTACAAAAGGCAATTATGTCATCTTCCACTTAATGATGGCATGATGGAAGCGATCGATCACAGGCTGCAGAGAGCCTGCTTGATAAGGCAACCGGCAGATTCTGGTGAATACATCAGAAACACACCGCAGCACACCGCTGAACGCTCAGATCCATACCTAGCATCAATATTTCTGCTTTGGTCTGAGCTGAAGGGAAGAATGGAGCGCGCTCAGAACACATGTACTGCCAGCGAAGCCAAGCGATGGTTGAACCCTAATAACCCCGCTGTCCGTCTCCTGGCTGTCAGAGAGTATGGAGATGGAAAAGTTTTGATCTTTTCTCTCCTTTTATTGGGCTTATTCAGTAGTTTCTCCTTTCTTTCGCCCCACAGATGAGAGGCGTGAGGCCTGCTGGAGGTTTGGTTTGTCAGTGAGGGACCAAAAAACACAAACAAACTAAAACCAGAGGGGGAGGAACAGGGATCCTTCAAAGCCAGAGACCCAGACCTCTGTGATATGCAAATCTGCAGCACATCCACTGCACAGGCTCAGAGATGTTCCCAAAGCAATGAATCTGCACTTAGCCTCCGTTACCGTTCGATCCTGACTCGGATCAAACACAACATTTACACTTCCCCCTGAACCAGGCGTCATAAAAAAAACAACCAGGAAACTGTTTCTGTTCATCTTCAAGAAACACGTCTGAGATTGTAAATCCAAAGTCAGGCCCCCGGGGTCCATTTTCAATCGGCCCTCAGCTCCCAATCAATCAAACTTTATTAGTAGAGCCCTGTGCACAAACAGAAAGATAATAACAGTACACAGCAGAATTAAACCACGCGCGCTGACGGACTGAGGAAACTGAGCACTGATCGTCAGGTATGAAGACACACCTGAGGGACAGGTGAGCTTTGGTTCCATCAGTCTCATGTGGTGATTTTTACAGAAACCAGCAGAGGAAAATAGTCGACATTCAGGGTGTTTATTGAAACTCAAACGTGACTCTTTTTGGACAAAGTTTGAGGCTGATTTTTTTTTCCGCTCATTTTTTAAAAATTCGTATTTAATGATAATATTCACAGCGGCTGACGCTCAGGTTACTCTTCCTTTTTGATCAGATTGAGGTAAAGAATTGTGCAGAAGAAGTCTAAGGCCTGCCTCAGCTGGGTACCACTCAGAAACTGTGGACGTCAGTTAGACCAAAAGGAAAGTTTGGTTTTAGATTTGGATGAACTCATGCAGGATGATGGAAGCTTGTCCTCCTTTTCCCAGTGTACCCATAACACCCCTCATCGACCACCCACAGAGAGTCTCTGACCTTCCTCAGCACGATGACGCCCTCCTGCGAGCTCCTGTTGGTGCCAATGTCAAACATGCCGGGGCCGTCGCTCCTGATGATCCTGTAGTCCATGTCCGCATTCTCCCCGATGTCAGCGTCCATGGCCCGGATCACTCCCACCGCCGCCCCGAGCTCCAAGGACTCGGGGACTCTGAACTCGTAAAGCGCTGTGGAGAGAAAATTGGTGAACTGGTGGAAACAGGAGTCGGCCAATCAGAGCAACAGTGTAGAGATGTAGAGAGAGAAGCGACGGCTCAGGAGGACCATCGCAACAGAGGTCGATCTCTTTTCACGACCGTGTCCGGCTTTTTCCTCCAAAGATCCGACTAACAGGTGATTCAGAATGAAAGCCTGAGACTAATTCTGAAACAGATGAGGACAAACCAGCACCTCTGACACCCAGAAACACAACAACCTGCCTGTTTTTCATGACCCTGTTAGGGAAAAAAGAAAGAGCGCAAGCGGGTGAGTCAGAGAGCAAAGCAGAGGGAGAGGGAGAGTGAGTCACGGCCAATCAGGGAGCAGCCGAGGAGCGAGGGAGAGAAGGAGGAAGAGGCGAGTGGGAGATTTAGTGCTGCAACGTTTGTAGATCAGCTGTGGAGCAGCACATTTCATACCAAACATATTTCATTTCCCAAACAGACGTTTGGCCTTTAGCACGAGTCGCTACAAGCGCGATCGACTCCCAACTTTAGGATGTAACATAAATTCTGGGCCAATTTTCTCAACATAAATTAATTGCTTCCCCTCCTTCCTCTCAGTTTTTCTGATTCTGTCGAGATGATTTCCTGGTTTGAGGGGGATAAATTGATGGCTGCCTGTCGGCGGCGGTGGCGGCGGCGGCGGCGGCCCCAGCTGCATCTCATATGCTTAAATAAATAGCCGGACTGCGGGAGGGAGCGGGCGTGATATACACACAGCCTGCGGAGACAAACAGCACTGACACACTAATAAAACATGCTGACAGTGTTTTGGCAACGCCTGAGTCGGCAGGTCTCTGTGACGCTGACACTTGCCTCCGCACACACATGCAGAAACACACACACACACACACACACACACACACAGAAAGCAGCAAGAGGAGGCTTCCCTAAGCTAACAGGTACTTAGCATCGGGTGGAGAGGAAGAGGCATCACTCCAGCAGACAACAATGATATCGCTTCCTGACACTCTTCCTCCTGTGGGTGTCCCATTACAATATCTCTTCCTCTTTCTCCCCCATTCAATCTTCCCCCTTCTGCCTGTTTGTCTCCCCCTCCTCCCTCCATCACCGCCTGTCTTTCTGTCGCCTGCATCACTCTTCCCTTTCTTCCTCTATCTGCCCCTCCTGTCACCTCCTGCAGCCCGCTCGTATCCATCTCCCTCTGTCCTCCTCTCACTGTTCATTCATTGGGCGGAGGAGGCCGAGATGACACTCTCCCTCCCTCCCTCCCTCCCTCCCTCCCTCGCTCGCTCACCCCAAGCTGGTGAGAGTGATAAATGCAGAAAGGGGGGGAGGATGGAAAGAGAGTTCTGCGGTCGCGTGTTTGCCGCGCACACTGTACGGTCGCTGTAACTGTGGGGAAACACAACGACACCGGTAATCTGTCAATCTGATCTGGCTGCCGTCGCCGTCTGCCAGATGCACGAGAGAGGAAGTGAGACGGGTGAGAGAGGAAAAAAAAAAAGGGAGACAATGTGCGAGACTGAAAGAGAGAGTAAAGGGAAGGACTGATGATTGATGAGCGAGGGGGGAAGTGAAAAAAAAGTGCAGCAGGGGCAGGCGGAGCTCTAAATTGAGAACATTGGTTTTATGGAGTAAAAGGCAGCAGAAGAAAGACTTAATAGACAAAGAGAGTGGAACAGTAGGGGAGATAAAGCCCAGTGAGTGTACTCTCTTCATTTAATAGGGATTACAGGCCTGATCTGATGCACTCTGCCGGACCCTTCGCTCTGTCATATGGCTCTATATTTAATTATTCGCTGCCTTTAAGAGGCCCGCCACAAAAAACCCTCCCTGCAATAATCCAAATTCATTTTGAAACTGACACCAGATGGGGGCTGCCCGCCTCCCCGCCTCCCCACCTCCCTCCCTGCCGGCCTGCTTGGCACCGCCTGACGCTGACAAGTGGTCTTCGTGACAGTGGTCACTCGGCGTGGGCGCTGGAGGATCCTGTACTCACTCTTGGTGAAGCGCGGCGGGTTGTCGTTGACGTCGGAGAGGGTGATGCTGACGGTGGTGGTTCCCGAGAGCCCGCCCATCTGTCCGGCCATGTCTTTGGCCTGGATCACCACCTGGTAGTTCTCTTTGACTTCTCGGTCCATGCCGGGGAGGGCGGTCTTTATCAGTCCTAGAAAACAGATTTGAAACAGCTGTTTTAAAAGATCATCACTTTATTTATTTTTTTTTACATCATTTCATGTTTGAAAAATTCGACCCAAATCTTTTTTTTTTCAGCTCCCTTAAAGCTCCTATGAGCGACATTCAGTTTGTGTCGTTTCTGGCGCCCCCTGTGGACGAAGCTGTCGTTGCTGTTTTTGTTTATTTATTTTTTATTTTTCTGCTGTATGTGTGTAATTAGTTTCTCCTCAGATCCCCAAAACAAAATCCTCAAAAAATATTTCTACATTTTGTTTATGAGTTTTTTATTTTTTAAATTTGGTAAATTGGGAGGTTTTGGCAACATTTTTAGTAAAGTTTTCAGTTAATATGGATTCATTCTGTGCAGAAAATTCTTATTTTTAAAAATGAGTAATAATTTAGATGCTGTTTTTTCATTCTTGAAAATTAGCAAGAATTTTCCTGAAAAAAAAAAAGTGTGTGGATAATTTTAAAAGAGCTTAAATACAGCTTCAGCTGACTGTAGTGGATTGATCAGCCTCAAGGGCGTAGAAAACATTATTAAATTTTTTTTAAAAAGGATTTTTTTAAGAAAAATGATCATGTTGAGGAGATAAAAGTCTTTGAAACTCGTGTAGCAAATATGATGTTGGGAAATAAAGGGTAGGATGTTGGAAAAGGAGGAGCTTTAATGTTGAAAATATTCTCATATGTGACTGAAAAGCGGAACCAAGAAGTGATGGCTGGAAAAAAGAAACTCTCAGGTCACAGATGGGTGTGAATGTGAAGTTAAGACACCGAGTCTTTGATAAATCGTATCAGGAGTCCGTCCTCATTAAATCGCTCCTCAAACATATTTACTGACACTTGACCTCGCCGAGAGCTGCAGCTCAAAGCCTGAATGTGCATCCACTGCTGTTTATCTGACTCTGATGCATTATCAGCGCCACATTTGCCCATTTCACTCAACTTTATATAACTAAAAGCCTTTTTTTTTTTTTCTGACACGTACTCAGCACAAGAGGACCCTGTGACATCACTGACCCGTCGACTGCAGGTCAAGAGCGTGCTTTAAAAGCGCCGAAAATAACCCAAATGGCAACTGCCAAAATGTCAAACACAAAGCTTCAAAAACGAACGGGTCGAGTCAGAGTGGTGGTGTTCACTTTTTCACTTTAGTTTGTGTTTTTAGGGCTGCTGGGTGAAAAAAAGAAAAGAAAAAAAAAAACCACCTGAGAAATCATGCTGCATGCTGGGATTTATCCTGCTTTTCTGACATTTTGTGACTGGACTCGAGAAAATGAAATTGTGCAGTCCAACTGGATCTGTTCAGCTCTGATACTGAGCTCCGAGTCCGGCTATATGAAGCTGATACGCTGTGAAATCGACCCTCTATGTGACACAAAACTAATGAAGTGTTTCCAGGCCGCAGTGCATAAATCTAAAGATCATTGTTCTCACCTGAAACATCCCTAAAAATAAGCCTGTCTGCATCAGCTCTATTGAATTAATGATATTTCATTTTTTTTTTAGATTTATGCATCTACGGGCCGGATAATTAAAGCACTAAGAACATTTTATTACTGAAAGGTCAGCGCTCTTGTTCAGTATGCGCAGCAGCGCTGAGCTCAGCGGCCACCCAGGAGCACATTCTGGTGTCTGTGTTCTCATGATTTAACTGCTAAGTGGACCAAAGGACCAATCTACCCAAACCACACAGATTCCTTTAATTCTCCGAGCGTAGCGATCGCCTCCAAACGCATCCCTCGTCGTTTGTCTCCTCTTTGGAATTAAGACGTTTAACGTTCAGCCTTTCAAGTGCTGCGCGGTTGCTTACTGGGTTAGATCTCTAGTTTGGAGTCAGGACAGAGACGGAGCGAAGCAGTAATTGGCAGCATATTCAAAAGGTGCATCTCCCATCAGAGTCAGCCTTAAATCCTGTCTGCTATAACAGGTTTGAGTCTGAAGCACCGTTTAAAGGAAGCAGGAGGAAGAGAGAGAGAGATTAAACAGAAAAATACATTTCACCCTAAATAAACCGCTTTGACAAACTCGTCTCCGTCAGTCTGCGCTGATGATTCACTGCGTATCAAACAATAAGGAAGAGGAAAGGCTGACGCGGCACATCACTCAGGCTCACTTCATGCTAGCCTACGCTGCTCAACAAGCCCTCCAACTCGCTCTTTTCTTCCTCCCATTCATTACATCAGAGAAAGTGGAGAGCAAGCACAATGCGGCGTCTGTTTTCCCTTCCTAAGTGTTCGCAATTCATCGGACTACAGGAGACTTGTGGCCTGTGCCATCCCTCCTGACGATCGGTCAATATCTGTGTTTGGCTCTTCGAGGGTTTAGAGATCCGGTCTGAAATCCTCTGACAGCTGACTCATCAAGGAGGTCGGGGTAACTTCAAATGTGCTTGATATTTAGCATTTAATATCTGTAAAGATACAGTAAATGTTTCCTCCTGAAGTTCACCTGGATTCTGACAGAAAGAGGAAATGAAAGCTCAGTTTGTGGGTTGATTGGTAGCATTTTCTATCTATGCTGAGTGTGAAAACGTCCAATCTGACGCTTTTCTCAATAACCAGGAGACTCTCTTTAGTATTTGAGATATTGATGAATCCGTTATTGCTTTCTTTTCTGGTACAACAACAAATGTTACCCCCAGTTCACACATACAGCGTGAGCGCCGCGGTCCGTCTCCGATGCATGCTTCCAAAGGCTAATCGCATTTGTTCCGCTGCGAGTCCATTTCTTGCCGGAGTACGCTGCAGAGACGCGTCAACCTCCGCAGAGCAGATCGTACCGTACTATGGTCAGACTGTCGATCGTAAAATTATCCTCGTATATCAAAACTATGACATTGGCATCAGCGGGTCAGACCCAGAGGAAATCCGACGCCAGGAAAAGTTTATATTGGAGGAGGAAACCTTAAAATTATATACGATAGACCACATCCTTTATATAAGGACACCAACAGAGACTAAAAGGACTGAATAACTGAAGTTCTGTGAGGGCAGGTGAGTTTAACATACTAAGTAATTATAATGAAAGTAGTTGTCATGGGTGTGATCCAGTGTGGACCGCTGACGGACCGCGCCGCTGACGGACCGCGCCGCTGACGGACCGCGCCGCTGACGGACCGCGCCGCTGACGGACCGCGCCGCTGACGGACCGCGCCGCTGACGGACCGCGCCGCTGACGGACCGCGCCGCTGACGGACCGCGCCGCTGACGGACCGCGCCGCTGACGGACCGCGCCGCTGACGGACCGCGCCGCTGACGGACCGCGCCGCTGACGGACCGCGCCGCTGACGGACCGCGCCGCTGACGGAGTATGTGTGAATCAGGGGTAAGAAAAAAACAGGAAAACAACCTGACAGCTAATAACTGTTGTTATGAAGCTGTGATGTGCAACTTGCAGCATAAACTTTCCAACGAGAGCAACTATCTGAAAGATTTAGACCCTGAAAAACCATCTGGTAACATTCAAGCCTTCAACATTAGAGGGACTGAGGACTTTATAAAAAGTCTCACTGCTGGATTTATACGCCTGATCCTCAGCCGCAACATGAAATGAAACTAAGAAATGATATTTCTGAGCTTCCTGATCGGGTCAGACAGGACCGGATTGATTTACAGCTCGTTGAAGTCTCCATGACAACACCACGCCGGCTCATGAAGTTTATCTGTGAGGAGAGAGATCTGAGTTTGTCTCTGCTGAAAATGATTTCTGTGATTAATTTAGTAGAGATGGTGGAGACTGGAGCTGAACTGACAGACAGAAAAATGACAGAAGAGAAGAAGAAAGATAAACAGGAGAGAGAGAGAGAGAGCACGGGCTAAAGGCTAAACCACAAGCTAAAGGCTAAAACATTCATTTGTTTAATCAACTGATGTCTTGTTTTCATGTAAAGCACGTTGAGTTGCCTTGTGTATGAAGTGAGCTAATTGAAGTTGCCTTGCCTTCAGGTTGACTCATCTTTTAAAAATAAACCAGACGAACGTCACCTCGAGTTCTTCTCACCTGGCCCGCTGCGTCACCTGGATTACTGTACAGGATCACCTACGAAGGTGAGTGAGACGGCCTGGAAATAAAAGCTGATATCAACCATGTGGTAGTTTTTATTACTGTTGGATTAGCAGTAAATTAAGCTAACGCTACTATCAATCAAATCCGCCGTTAGCTTCAGTCGTAGCATAGTCCCAGCGTTATTTTGTGATAGGCCTCAATTTGTATCCGACTGAAATGAGTTTGAAACGTGACCCAATTCCCTCCAGATTATCGGTTGACCAGACATTTCCAGTTGCTTATTAACTCTAATTTTTGACATACAACATCCAGAGGAAAACAAAACTCCATAAGAAGAAAAAAAAAAAAAGTCTTTTTGCTTTTAGAGAACACCTGCAGAGGTACGCTGCTCCTGTTGGATTTATTCAGTCTGTGGGTGTTTAACATCATAAAGAATTATCAGTGCTGTTTCTTCTCCGGTGAATCATGCAGCCTGTTTTTTAAAAATAGTAAAGGTTTTTAAAAGAAGCTGAGGTCTGAGTGTGGCAGCATAAATTCAGGCGACGTTACAGAAAGAGAATCAAACACAAACCCTCCTGACTCTCCTGCCCACCTTTGTCTTTGCTTAATGACGACAATGCTCAGGCACAGAGGAGGAGGGGAGGGGCAAATCCTGCTTATAATGTGATGTCCAGGCATGTCTTTGTGTAAGAGGGGATGTCAGCTTACATACCACATGTGGGATAAACCATATTACTGTTAATCCCTCCACTAATCTGCAAATGGCTTTTTTTTATGTCGTTCTCCTTTTGTTTAAGCAAAAAAAAAGACACGAGCGGGATGTGTTCCAAAGCGCACATTAATGATTAAAACTAGCAAGCCGCTAGATTTTTTTGGGGGGGTTGGTGATTTGCCACTCACTCCACTACAAACCCCCCTCCCTCGCCCGCCTGTCCGCCTGTGAGAGGAGGCGGAGAGCTCTGGTGTATTTTTGGTTACAGGCACAGCATTCCTGGAGTTATTCTCCGATAAACTGTTTTAATTTATTTCTTCCCCTGCGAAGCTCAGCCATCCTTCCTTTCCCTGCCTCAGATCCTGAATTGTTATGTTTGCCGCTGCGAGACGAAAGGTGTAGTTAAACTTGTTGCTTACAGCTGAGGGTTACACCTGTAAGGAGAAAAGTGCAGCGGCGGTGGGAGGAGAAACAAAAGCTTTCCAAATCAAGAAAGAGGGGGGAGGCAGAACACATTAGTGAGGAGGAAAAGCCCTTCGTGGCTGTGTACGCTTATGTTCTGTGAAGAAAAATATAACCCGTGTCAACCTTTATAAAAGAAGGAAATGTGAGCTGCGAGTTGTTTGAGGAACATTTCTGAACAAATTCAGCTCTTTGCATGAATCCTGATGGTCTTATTTTCCTAAAAACGACTCTGAAGTTCATATAAATGAAGTGAACGAGGCTGAAACGGGCCTTAAATCTGCATGACTGCTTTAGGAGTTTTAAGGTTTGCTTCTTGTAACTAAAGCAGAACGAACACTGTGACCTGGAAACGTAAGAATACAGTCGTATCAACGTGTTGCTCTTTTCAGCGCCTTTGAAATCAGAGATCCTAACGCCATTGTTTTCATGTATGCTCACAAAGCAGGGGTGTAGCGATTCGTTTTAACGCGACTTGTGGTTACCGATACGATAGATGGAAGATAACGGTTCATTAAGAACGACACGATCCGAAACGGAATGACTGAGCAGGAGGAAACGACTGGATCAAGCGTTTGCATTTGGGATGTGTAACTGGTTTGGATCTGCGTTGTGTTTTCCCTTTTTATACTCTGATGAAGGACGACCGACACAGGATCTGGCTCTATCTTCGTTTATTCTGTCGAACACAAAAAAACGAGCCCCAGAGTTCCTATTAATCTGTGCAGCCCGTCTCCGCTCCTGCACAGACGAAAAACACATCGCAGCTAGCTTAAAACAGTGCGTATGAGTTAGCACGAAGCACGTGCACATAGCTAACCCAAGTAACGAAATTAAATAACGTTTTTGACGCGACATAAAACCTAAATAAAAATAAAATCTACTCAGTAAACATAAAACACATCATACAGGAAAAAGGCACACAGAAAATAAATAATAAGAAGTAAAAACCGATTGACTCAAACAACGAGCACCTACCCCTCCCCAGAGATGACATAGAAAAGGGGAGAGGGCAGGGGGCAACCCAAATATAAAAGAACAAGACACCAACGAAGAAGAAAATGAACAGAAGACGAGGCTGCACAAAAGAAAAAGAAATACTTAAAATAAAATTAACTAAAAGAGACTCTATAACGGATGGATCAGGTATAATTTTTGTAATTATAACATGACATTACTAAATATTTTTAACCCGTTACAGATGCATTGAAATAAAAATTCAAAAACAAAAAATGAGGAAAAAAAAGTGGAAAACTTAAACACTGAAAGAAACGATTTTGCCAATTATTAGTACTATTGCATAAATTCATATTAATGCTTTGAAGAATAAAGCAGTCTTCACAGAGACGTCCTGGGAGCGCTTTTATAAAGGAAGAGATTTCTTTTTGCGTCTCTTGTGATGGTTGTGACATTATTTTTCCGGACTCTCTGTCTGCTACATAGAGTGTGCTCGTCTGTGTGTGTGTGTGATAAATAACATGAGACTCTTTAGTCTGTCAAATCAAAGAACAGGGTATAAACATGATCTACAAGAGAGGTTTGCACTCTGCTCTCCTTCTCCTCTCAGAGCGGGTTCTCTGCATCCATCACAGCCTGGATCATTTCTCATGCATGCATTACACACTTTGCAAATCATTATCTGTGGGTCTTTCTCCACACCGCAGACATGTCGGCCCTTATCCAGACAAGAGCGGGCTGGCTGCGGTTTTCACTTGCATCATCACAACATGCTGTTTCAGACGTGTTGTTTCCGTGATAAAAGTGTTTTGGCAGATACAGAAAACGCACTTTTGGGTTTTGGTGCATCCCTCGTTCAATCTGAAGATCAAACAGCAAGAAAACACCACTCTACATCCTAATCAAATATCTCTCTGGTTTCTGTTCACATGACGCGCTTTTATTCTGAAACTGTCTGCAACTTCCTCTCTTCAGCTCCGACCTCGATTCAGACGACTGAAACATCAAACTTGAGGCTAAACACCAGCAGCCCCTCACGCTCCGTTTTTCAGCTTACTCCTGTGAACAATGCGTATTTCTCACAGATACTGACACCAATGTCAAGAAAGATGCTTTTTTTTTTTTTTTTTGAGCTGGAAACAGGTCTGAGTGTTGCTGCAGAGCTGAGAGATTCTTCTATTGAAAAGACTGTTTTATGACTCAAGTACCAATAAAAGCTTTGAAAGAGGGACTGTCTTCCAGCGCAGAAGCACTCTGTTTTTGTGAAAACATCATCATCTTCCAGCTTTTAGAAGAATACAGATGAAAATCTTCAACTTTAAGAGATTCTTTCAGCACGGCTGGACTTGTTTTAGCTTATAAAAGACAGGGGGAGGTTTAGCCGAACAGATCCGCACTGACCTGTCTCAGGGTCCACGGAGAAGTACGGCTGTCCCTCCAGGATGCTGTACACCACCCTGGCGCTGTTCCCGTAGGTGGCGTCGTCTGCGTCCGTGGCTGTCACCTGAATTACTGAAGTGCCTGCGAGAAGAAGATTCATGACAATGATTTAGATCAACTCTTCAATACTGCTGAAAAATTGCCCGCTGGATAATTGGTGAGGCTGATGCTCCTTCTGATGAGGTGTCGGCTCCTCTTCTGATCACGGCCGTGCAGAATGTGACGGATCATTTCTGTCCCTTTGCATTACCCAAACCAATCTTTACTCCTGGGCCACTTACACCCTTATACCTGATTGATTTCTGCAGGTAATCGATAAGCCCTAATGTATTTTTCTGAGTATATCTCTCTTAGCATACAAGCAGCGCTGATACCAGGCTCTTTGAAAACCCCAAGAAGCCTATTAGAGTATCCACAGATCTGGAGAAGCCAAATATCTGATCGCAGGCGAACGAGTGTGATCCATTTTCTCTTCCAGAGAGGCTGAAGCCCTATTTCAGCAGAACAAAGGGAAACGGTTAGCCAAGTGCTACCTCCCAAATGGCGCCTTGCGGGGCCAAGTGTTGCCTCATTACACGCAGAAGAAAATTAATTGAGTAGAAATATTTAATGGCAACGTGGTATAAATATAGAATTGTGCTATACAAAGGGATAAGAAGCCCATGAAACTTCTCTAATTTGATGTCAGTTCTGATCTGAGAGGAGAGTCCCCCCCCCCTCCTCGAAAAATCTGTGTCATTTGTATGGATGACGGATGTTGTAGGAAAAAAAGGGGAAAAAATGAGGAAGCGAGAAGAAGACCACGGCTGTCTGATTTGGTGTAAGTGACAGTTCGGGAGGATTCGAGAGCAAGTTCACCGAACCTTGATGGGTAATACCTTTAACTAGGGAATTAGACTCAAAGGAGCTTTTCTGACATGGCAGCTTTTAGAAAATATCACTGATGCACATCAGCCATCTCATCGCTGACTCTAAGCTTTAGAGGGTTGAATTTTCAGACAAACAAGTCTGGAATTATCTTTTTTTCTTTCTTTTTTTATGTGGAAGGGGGACTAAATTACCCCGACTGTAATCGCTCGGTTGTCAAAGGCGGGGCGCGTCAAAGCCTCCGAAAGAGAAGAAGAATGTCAGAGCCGCGAGACGATGATAAAACTCAAAGTGTATGTCACACTTAAAGGGCCAGTGTCTCGGCGCAGTCACTCGTGAACACATGCTCTGCCAAGCGGTGACATCACACCTCAGTTGTTGCCATGGGCACCCGTGCTGCCCTTAGATAAGTGCCGGCCTCTCTCGTGGGGTTGCTGAACCGAGTGACAACTCTGTCACATGTCTGGGCTGCGAGAGCGACGTCCCACGGTCCCTGAAGCTCGGCGGCAGCAGAACAGAGAGTTCACTCCATGTTTCCATGCAAGTATTGATTGGGAGGTGTTTTTATATTGTTTATCTATATTCATGAGGCCAGTATGTACTTTTAGAGCAGGAGTGCACGCTGAGTTAAACTTTTATTTGACTGACAAGAGGAAATAATCAAACCGCAAACAGCAGCGTCTCAGAAAGTGGAAATATTTAACGAGATGACACAGCTGACAGTGCCGCTAATTAAATGAAATACTGTTTTAATAAGATGCAGAACTGTATTTAAAAGATTATCTGCACCAGTGCTGTCGCTGTCACACACACATGCTTTACCTTGTTTATTCTGCGGTCATGAAACAGCTCCCAGTCTCTCTTATTTAATTAGTGGGGCCCTCTTTGTTGAGCCCGCGTCGTTATTGTGATTGATAAAGTCCCATTGATCCGGCTCGACTGGCGACATCTCTATCCTATTTGAATCATAAGCCTGTTAAATCCAGCTCCACACACACACACACACACACACTTACACACCCTAATGTGTGTAAACGCGTAATTATTGTCAGAGTTGTGATTAATCAGGGTAGTTTAACGTTGAGAACCTGCTTTGAACTGTCAGAAAACTCCTTAATCACCGATTATGAATTTATTAATCCTCCTAATTCACTATATATATATTTACTTAATCCTTCACTTCCCCATATGCTGAAATTATCTCACTGCTCATTGAAGCCACGTCATGGGTGATAATCGCTCATAAACGGTTGACGCTTCGTGACCCTCGTTTTCAACAACATAACTTACATTTAAAAAACAGAAGAAGCAGCGAGCGAGGACGGAACGCCGTTTCTGTCTTTAATGTGTGGAGAAATGATTTGGAACTTCGTCTCATGAATCAGCTGATCAGGGTTTGGGTTGTGACCCTGACATACGTGACAGGGACCAGAAAACAAGCAGGAGCTTATTGAGTGATCTGCATCAGACTTTAAACATCTTCACAGCCTGTGTGTCATCTGATGATGTCATAGAAGCCTCCTGGAACACACGACAACTTTTCACTAATGAAACAGTATTTTTGTTTGTTTTTTTTTAATCTCTGCAGTGTTTGTGTTCTAACTTTCAGTCAGTCACATTTTAGTCTTACAAAAATTAAAAGTTAAAAACTCAAAACATGTTGGTCCAGTTTTACAAACTTTACATTTAATCTTTACTTTAAGTTGAAATGTTTTCCCTTTAAATCCATTTATGTAGCAAATTAGAGATTAACGTTAACCTGTTTAATCCCACTGGCAACAATAGCTGCCATACTTTTTTATTCATTCATTCATTCATTTATTTATTTTTGTGGAATCTCTCAAAGCTTTAGTTTGACATTGGGTAGTTAGTAGCTAAGGATTTATAATAATAATAATAATAATAATAATAATAATAATAATAATAAAACAAATAACTAAAAATGGAAATATAATATAATATAATATAATATAATATAATATAATATAATATAATAATTAGGGATGCACTGAATATTCGGTAACAGAATATGTTCAGCTGAATATTGCAAAAAAAGCCACATTCGGCTTTAGGTGGAGTGAGTTAAAAGCAAGGCCCAATAGTAGCGTGTGACGCAATCAAACAGCAAAGGCTACTGGAATATTTAAAAAATGTCAGAGTATTCAATGAAAAAATTACTTTCTTTAAAAACATGTCTAAAAATGTATTCTAGGCTATTTATGCACTGTTAAAAAAAGTGAAAAACTTAACAACTGCATTCGGTATTCGGTATTCAGCCAAGCGCTTATGGTTTTATTCGGCTTCGGCCACAAATTTTCATTTCGGTGCATCCCTAATAATAATGTAATAGAGGAGAATTTTTGGAATTAAAGGGGTTGAGGTTGTACCAAGTGTTTAAATTCACAACATCTCCCTCTAAACACTTTTTCATGTTGAACATGTTTGTAAATTATTTCATCTTAACTCAGTCTGAAGCTGCTGTGCTGTCGCTGCTGATCACCTGGAGTAAAGAAAGGTCATTACCAACTATCGTCTGGTGTTCGTCACTGAAAAATGTCTCTTGGACAAAATTTAGCTTCGTTAGCATCTGTTACGTTGATTTATGTAACTGACACCAACATGGACGTTGGTGCTTCCAGACTTCTCAGCACTAAGATACTCGTTTGGCACATCTGTGATCCTTCTTCCATTAACAGGAAGTTAATTAATGCAAATGTTTGCTGCATTCAGATCAAGTTAACTGTCTTTTTTTTTAGTCTGATATCTTATATATGATATGTAATTTCTACTATTCACCGTCTGTGATGATCAGGGTTTTATGACACGGAAAATGAGCTTCCTGCTCTGAGAGTGATGTGAGGAGAAGATGGCCGTGAGATGAAGACCATGAAAGGCTGGAACTGAAAGGACTACCTGGACCTTGAGCTCGGGTTATTCAGTGAAACAGCTTCTGGAGTCAAAGTTTTCTCAAAACATGACAAACTTCCAACTTCATTCATCGACTTCGACAGTTTCACTCAGAGTCGGCGCAGGAATAATAACACTTGTGAAATCATCCCCCCACCGTGTCGGTATGATCAAATAAAAGGGTTAAGTCCAGTGATGTAGAAAGATGCTCCACACTTACCGATATCCGACATCTCGGGGACTCTGGCGTAGTACGGGTCCTTGGTGAACCTCGGCTCGTTGTCGTTGATGTCGTGGATCTTGATGATGAACTCCGATTCGCCCTCCAGCGCCTCGTTGGTGAAGCGATTCACAGCTTTGGCGTGCAGGATGTAGTAGGCCTTCTCCTCTCTGTCCAGCCTCTTGGTGGCGTGAATGTCTCCGGATTTCTCGTCTATCTTGAACAGGGTCCCCGCTCCCTCCCCCGTGAGGACGTACCGCACGCTCCCGTCTCCTCGATCTGAGTCTGAGTGAAGCTGCAGATTGAAAGGAAAAGAAACAATACTAATGAGTATCCCCGCAGCTCCAAAACATCGATTCCAAGCAACAGTTTGTGGCACTTTCATTTTAATACATTTCCACTCTGCAGCTCTCTGCTGCTAATTGTTATAGCACAACAATGATTTCAACTCAGCTATATGAAAGCTTTCACATTTGCTTAATTTTCCCTCACGAACACAGAGCGTCGGCGGGAAAAAGCTCAGAGCTAACACGAGCAGAAATAGCCGTGGTGAACAGAAACATCTAGAAAAAGGAAACGAAGGAGACACATCACAGCGCTGGCTGCTCCGTTTGACTGACAGGTGATGTCTGAGAAGTTCAGAGCAAAATATCCCAGAAATGAACCTTTTGAACCAAATATGTCAGGGGAAAAAAAAAACCCTCAAGTTTCAGAGACACAGTTTTCTACTTAAGATATTTCTGATACACGTCTCACATATCAGGGATCTGACCAATCTGGGCCTTGGCAGAGAAACACTGACAGCTTTGATAAGTGCTTTTGCTGTTATTTAATAGATTCATATCATCTTTAGTAAACTGTCATCATTGTGGCTTCACCTCGTCTCTGTGAAATTCACATCCTGCCAGGAAGAAAACACACAGACGGAGCGTTCAGAGCCGCTGGAAACACACACACTCGTGACAGCCTTCACGCTACCTGAGTTGAAGCCCTCTGCACAAAGAAAGTGAGATACACGAGTGACTTCAGAAGGTTTTGACAAAGCGGGGTCCCATTAATAAAAAAAAACACCATAAGAACGGTCAGAGGGAGGCTGAAGCTGTCATCTACTGGTGGTTGTTTTGCACCATTGCTGGCTCACCTCAACTCATTAAGAAGTTTTGATTTGAATGATAATACAACAAGATGTCTTGTTAGCCAGAAAGTGTGGGGGATCATTGAACGTCACATTTCATCAAGGGGGCAAAACTCCACAGGACTCAGCCCCATGAACTGGTCCGCTTAATACCGTCTTTTAACCTGATCCAGCTGAATGTTTTTGGTGAAGACTTACATGAATAAGTTGTTCAGTTAGACCTCTATCTTTGGGGCAGACATGCTAAAACAGAGGTACTCAGCTATGGTCCTACGCAACCTGGGGACCAGATGACTTTTAGTACCAGCCCAGGAAACCGATATTCTTGCTGGACCCCCAACACAACCCTCATTGGGCCCTACCTTTCAGGGTGTCTCTCATCCACTCCTGGTAGACTTTAGACCACCTCAGCAACCTTTGTCAAGGAAATAGTCAAGGCCCTACCCTTGAAACTCAGGGTATCACCTCCTCAGAGGACGGGTCAGTCAGGTTCAGGAGACTCTTACGATGCTCCTTCCCCTGCCCAACAGTAAGGGTATGTACTGGACAGTACGGGGGGAAGTGTGGTTTCCTGTATTGAGCCAGAAAATCCAAAAGTCCACAGCCTTCCGAGCAACCAGCGCCTTACAACTGCTTCCAGAGACCACTGGACGAGCAAGTCTGAAAGGCCTCCTTCAGTCTGACGACCTTCTTCGCTGCTGATGTCCGCCAGTGGGTTGACTTTAAAGATGGCCCAAAGGGTTCCATGTCACCCACCTCCCACAAGATGCTTAAGCAATCCCTTCAAAGGTGGGGGCTGGGACTTTGTGTACAGGGGCCGCTACTTTGGGACCCTATTAAAGATCAAAGCTTCCAGGTTCAAATGAACACACACCCTCCACTACATCAAGGAGGAATTCTTGGAGCTCAGATTTTACTTTTTTAAATCTTATTTCACACATACAGACAGACAGACGGACTGAAAGAGATCAAATGTTAAACTGCCTAAATGTCATTTTCACTTCTTTGGAATGATTGGGAAATAAACTGGATACTTACAAATATCAAATTTATACAAATGCTTTGCTTGTTTTGTTTTCTTTTTGTACACACCAGAAGCCATGACATTTTGTCACCAAAAAGTGAGGTGTAATATTTTTTCCCCCAAAAATTAAAAAATCACACCATAGAGGGTTCAGTCTAAATGTGCTCAGCAACAGTCTTAAAAACGTGTCTAAACAGCCGAACAGTGATGCTTAGCTGCTTTCTGGATGCTCTCAACTTTGACGTCCACCGTGCAAAACTCAAGCCAAGTTCCCGGAGGCTTCAAAATGTTGCTTCTGCTGATTTTATTCGACGCAGGTTGTCATCGGGCCCCTTTCTTGCCGCGGGGTTGTTCACGCTGGCATTTCCACGGCGCTGTAAAACAGAATGCCAGTGGGTCGAAGTCTGTGAAGTACCAGCACGAGTGCGCCGCACACATCCGACCGCCTGCCTGCCAATCCCTGATGGATCAGCAACAGGACCAACACGCCGGAGGACCACGAGAGTCCACTTGTCTGTGGGCTTCTCATTATTATTTGCTCTCTCTCGCTCGCTCGCTCGCTCTCTATCTCCTGTTTAATTTTTTTCTGCATGAACAGCAGCTTAGCATGCGCTGACATTTTAATTCCAGCACCAAATCCCCCCAACATATTTATCTGAGAGAACTCATCAAAAGCTTGTCCAGTCCTTTTTCCCCTCCCACTGCTTGCCTGCCCACTTGCCTTTTCCCCCCTTTTAATAACCAAGGACATGGTAATAATTGCACGGGGAGGTAAAGGGCAATAGGAGGGCACGTGTCGGCTAAGTACAAACCCAGGGAAACGTCGTCTGAATGTTTGCAATCATAAACGGGTGCTGGGACATCATTCTGAGCGCTCTTATTGACACCTCATTAACTCGAGTGAGCCGGCACGTTTGATTCCCGCGCCTTGAATGCATATTTTCCTTTGAGCCTGAGCTGTTGTTGTTGTGTCTACAAGCCTTTTTGGCTCTGCCGGTGGACAGACTGAGGGGGGATATTGTGCGTTGCGGCGAGGTCACGTGGGAGCACATTGCAAAGTCTCCCTTCTCATCATATATTAAAAAGCTTTTCATCCCAGGTGCTCGGAAGCTTTACTAATTCATGCTGTTTTATCAGGGCAAAGCTGGCACATGCGAGACGAGCAGCTTTGTGGATTAGCATCTTTAACACTATTTTGTTCGCCTGCTTGAATGCTGCTGAAAAAATGACTGTTTTCCTTCCTTTCTGTGTCTGTCTCACCCAGCCGGTCGAGTGTGTTGCAGATTTTCAGCTCCTTGGGATTAGGATCTCGAGTGGTGCGCTGTTTCATTAACCCAGTTGAATTCTGGTCAAAACACACCTTGTTTTTTCTCTCGCTCTAACCAAGCCGGGAGAATATCCTGCAGTATTTTATTTGTTTTTTTGTTCTGCTCCGCAGAAAGGGCTTCCAAACAGAGACTCAGTTGGCTGAAAACAATCCACTTCAACGTTATTATCTTCCTCCTGCTGTTAGAGCTGCAATGTCCTTTTCTATGATTGTCTATCAAGCTGCCTATCTCTGCTGGCACGACAATTCAGTTAATAACCGTCGAGTCCTCTCCTTTCGGCCGAGATGTGAGATAGACAGTGTGACATATGCGGTGTCGACTGTCATTTCTATGGAAACAGAGAGTTCCTGCGGTCCTGAAGAGTTCCTCCTCACTCCCCTGAAGGATATTACAAGTCAGCACGGAGTATCGAGCTCCAGCGCCCTCTGCAGCGACCCCATCCCTCCCAGTTGCCCACCTTGCTGGGGAAGGAGAATTTACTGCTGCCCTTCTACTCAAATTAAGAGGAGCGGGAAAAAAAACCTCTTCCGGAAATCAATGCGGCAGCCCGATGTGCATTCACAATGGCTCTCTGATCAATTTCTATCGAAAATACAATTAAACTGTCACAGGGGGAGAAAAGAAAGCCACATGTGCAGTCGGTCTGGTCACCAAGAAGCCCTGGCAGGTCAATAGCTAGCCTTTTCTCCTCTGCCCTCCTACGGTAGCAGATCATTAAAGAGAGAGCAGAGAGCATGACGATATGTCCATTAGCACGGGGGCATCTGGGGCACTACATAAAATAAAATAAAATAAAATAAAATAAAATAAAAAACCCTCATACAGTCCCTCTGTCAATAAAAGAAGGCTAAAACTCAGGCGGCTGCTTCATCGTTTCTTTTCTGGAAAAACATCCTGAAGACAATTTAAAAAAAAAAACATCCAAAACTCTGATAAAAACAATACTTTAACAAAGCCTCTGCAGCCGTTTGAGTCAGCTCAGATCAAATCTTCCTCTTCAGTCAGAGTCTGGCACCACTGGAATCTGATTGGTCAGCCTGAAATACCAAGCTGTGATTGGCTACTCTCTGGGCTGAGCGGTTCATTGTTCTTCTTATTACTTTAGATGACGTCTTCAGACAAACATCTTAAACTGACACAGATTTTAATGTTGCCAACAGGGTCTAAAAAAAAACAGATATTTATTATGAAAACTGTAATGTTGTTAAAAAAAAAGGCAGAAAAAAAGAATCCACAGCTCATGAGGTCCCCGTCGCTCTTAAGCTGTCTCGTTTGTTTGATGCAGATTTAAAAAAAAACAAAAATAAATAAATAAATAAAATAAAGAGTTGACTCCAAACAGTCCTTCTGCAGCTTCACTGTAAAATTAGTCTTTAAAATATTTCTTTATTAATCTGCTGCTTCAATCGAACAGCTGCTGCTCGCCTCACAGTGACGGTACGGACGCAAATTTGGTTCAAACTTCTTATTTTTTCCATGAAGGAGGCACAGACGATAATCTCCAAACAGAAAGTGACTCACTTTGATATTTTAGTGTCTGAATCTTGATGAAAAAAAAGGACAACATTTCTGCTCTCATCTTCAGAAATGAGACTTGATTTCAGACGGTACTTGAAACACGTTGATTTGCATCTGATGCAACATCAAATATCCTCAGATGTTTAAAGAAAACACGACTTTGAGGACACTTTAACAGACAAAAAATGGCTGCAGCAGCTTTCTTTCTTTCTTTCAGTTACGAGGCGTTTCCTGAGGCCAGCGTAACATCAGTGATAGGCGACATATTTTAAAACCACTCAATTAGACTTCTCCGCTCAGCAAAACAAAAATATTTTCAGTGGTTGGCATTTTTTCCACTCTGTGTGAATATTTATTTCGGCTCCTCCGTGCTTCATCTTCCAGTTTGAAGTGGGCTGAGAAGTGGAGTGGTACTCATCAGACATCTGCGCATGAGAACTTTTAAGGGAGCCGTCTTTGTTTTGTGAAATTAATCAGCTTCAAGTGAAGCAAATGTTAGCACAGGCTCGATCTGGCCGCCATTTGTGCTTCACTCCAGTTAGGCCAAAAAGATGGCACTGGAAACAGGCTGCTTAGGGCAATTAGCCAGTTAGCCTTTAAGGCCGTGTGTCCTGGCCTGTCGAGAACTGGCTGCCTTCTCTGTAGCCAGATGGTAGCCTCAGACTGTGCACAAAAATAGCCTTTCAAATGTCTGTTGATGTGTAAACTTCAGATTTGCACTCAGGGCTGCAGAGACTCAAAGGTGTAACGTCAGTTTACATAATTTCCCCTTTAGTCCACATCGTTGTTTTTATTTTGTTTCGTGTTATTTTTATTTTTTAGTGACTCTCAGCATCGTTTTGTTTCTCTGCTGCAGGGTCAGAGCTACAACCAAGATCAGGAGGGCACCTACTGGGTGTTTGTGGGTGTTTGGAGAATTCTCACAGCCTTAGTTGGCTGGAATTGAGACATTTTTATGGTTGAGGAACTTATTATGAGCTCCGCAGATTTAATTTCATCTTCTTCCTACACTGTAAAGACTCTTGGTAGAGATTTTTCTTCTTGCTTTTGTTAACTGAATGCATGAATTATGGCTAAAAATGGTGCAACGACCTGCATTATCCATTTTATATACAAGATAAAGAGAAAAAAGAGAGATCCTTCAAAGAAGATCTGATTTTCTGCATCAGGAAGGTCAAAATGTTATTTGTGCCCATGCATTTTTTTTTCTGGTTTGGCCAGAATATGACGGTTTACAGCTCAATTTGGAGAGAAATGACTTGATATTTGCATTTAAGATGGAAAAAGCTCATAAAATGGGAAATAAAAGGCTATCAAAGCTTTAAAACACAAGTTCAAAAAGTTTTTTTTTTCTGTTAAATGACTTTTTCTGCATAAATTAGTGTAGCTGATAAAATTTTGCCTCCGTTTTTCCTTTTTTAATCTTTACTGAGATCATTTATCAAGAAACATCCATAAAAATGAATAAATGTATTGTAATTGCAAATAAAATAAAAATTGAGAATAATAAAAAAATATATGATTCAAGACAAAATCATCTACTAAGAATAACCAGTAACTGTCCAGTTTTGGTCCAAGGGGGGCCAAACTGGACCTCGTTCTCCTGAGGCCACCACATCTGAAACATTAGTCCCGCCCCTGCTTTGCTTTAAAACCAGTTTGCTTGAAAGCATCAGTAGGTCAGCTGATTGCAGATTAAAGCCTGAGTGTTTGATTATAGAAATCAATCCCCCCCCACCCGCCCCGCCCTGACAGAACCAACAGGTGTTGGAACAGTAGTAGGAGGCGACAGTGTGAAAACAATCGAAGGTGCTGAGGTGATGTTCGCGTATCTCGCACAGACATCACTTCACCCCTGCAACGTTGTCAGACAGATGTTTGCTGGGCCCCCGTCTCTGCACGACCTCATCACACCCTTTCCTCCACCGTGACGGAGAGGAGCATAATTGAAGTTGCCCCCTCCTCCTCCTCCTCCTCCTCCCTCCCTCCTCTTCATAGCACACATGCGGAAAGTTATCGCCTAATCAACAAACATTGCCAATGTGTGCTCCAGGTCGCCGCTGGAGACCGCAGGGGCTGCCATGGCGCCGGTACAGAGAGGCCTGTGCCATATTGCAAACTCCTTGCCTCCTTGCCAAGGTGAGCAGCTGGTAATAGGGGAGCGGGAACAGACACCTACCCCACCCCCCACAAATAAACACACAAATCCCTGCACCTTTCCACTCTGCAAGCATGAGACGCTACAGTCCTTCCCTCCAGGTTGCTTCAGCTGCTGAGTCATACACCACTGGGAAGCGTATTATGTCTTTGTTCATCGGCCTTTTTTTCTCTCCCTCCCATGATTCCAAACCCATTTCTGAAGGCGAGTGTTGGAGGCGTGCGTCTGCATGCATGCTTCCATGCTAAGGACTACATTGAGGAGTCTACCCACCAGGCCCAGAACCACTGGGGCCTATCAGGGGCTGTAAATACTTTATGAGATATGATAGTACAGCACAAACACTCCTAAACCACAGGCCATTAACCATTTTCAGTGGATGTGTGCCCTTTGGTAAAGCAAGAAATAATGAAATAAACAAACATTCTCTTCCCCCAGTGACAGCCAGGGCCCTGCGAGGCGTGTATGCAGCTCGCCTGCTAATGAGAGGCAGTGTACTATTCCCCCTCCTGTAGGAGGGAAAAAAATCATTGGCCAATACAGCAAGATTAGCAAGATTAGCAGCCAACCAGCTCCCCAACGAGACACCGCCAGCGTCTCTTTTCTTCCTCCCTCATCCCGATCGCTTCTCTTAATTCCCGTCTCTTCCAGCCGTCTTTGTTATGCTTGTTCAGGAAAGATTAAAGTTTCATTTGTTAGCCTCACAACTCGATACAGCAGTCGTATAGAAGAGGAGGAGGAGGGAAAACAACAGAGGAGATCGGGTTTACCAAATAACTGAGATGGGATGTTGTTTCATCATTCATCTTTTACGGTGTGTCGAGAGACGCTCCCCTGTTTATAATAACCTGCCATTGTGTTATTTCCGACTCATTTTTTTCAGCTCAAACAAAAGTGGTTTTATTCCACGCTGTGTTTTTCGAGTTGCCATGATGTCTCTTGCGGTGACAAAAAGCTTCCTCCTCCGTGTTTCCTGCAGTTTTCGTGTGTCTTTCGGAGGTAAACAGCTCCCACCTGAGCGCACAGATGCCTGTTCTCCAAGTTGGACCATGTGTTCAACTCGAAAGCCATTTATTCCTTTTCGGGGCCTCGTTCATCAGACATACTTTATCTGGCAATTAACAAACAGTAATTGCAATCAGATAAGATCTACACACTGCAATCCTATGTGACAACTGGCTAGAGAGTCGACAATGAGGGAAGAGCGGCCAGCTGCATGTGCTCAGGAGGGGGAGGACAACAAGCGCTCAGAGTCATGATTAAGTGTGGTGCTCTGAGGTTGATCCCTTAATGGCGTCTTCAGGAGGCGAGCTCTTAGGCCGCAGCCTCTGGCTCTTTAAGTGTACACCACGCTCAGATAATCCATTCCTCTTTGGCTATTAGTCCTTTTACAAGCTAAGAGGACGAGTGGCACATCAATCACCACTCTCTACAGACAAAGTGGTTTGATCATGCTCTGTACTTACTTTTGATCTTCTCTCACTCTCTTTTTTTTTTCCCATTCTTTTCAACTTTTTTGTATTTGCTCGCCTGATACCACAGTGAGCGTTGTAATCCTTTTAGTCCAGGGCTGAAAGTCAACCCTCAGTCAGGGAGGACGTATGTTGCGGAATCTCATTTGGTTGGACGGCTCTATCCTCCGCAGACACACGATGGGAATGCAAAGCACTAGCCCCATTCAGCTCCTCTCACAAAACAGCCTTTCTTCCTCCCCTCAGTCGTCCTGACCTTGCAACGACGCTTCACAATCTCCTCAATTACAGTAGGTTGGGAGAGGAGACGGATATCTTGACTTCCGCACGGCTGCATGTAAAGCAAGCATTATTTGGCTCGTCTTCTCGTTCGACTCCCTCCAATGTTATCTGGGTCGACATTGTGTTTTCATTTGTTGAACAAATAATACCTCAGGAGGGAAGTCATATTTTACCGTAGGGCGAGACGGCCGCTTTAGGACGGCTTGATGTGAGTGGAATGGACATCGGCGAGCAACCACAGAGCTGACAGGAAGCACAAAACGTATCAGACAGCCAACAGCAAACAAAGCCCGAGGATAGACGAATGGAAGTCCGATATATGAGCATTAGCAGATCGGAGCAGCTTGTCATGTCGACTCTCTGATGATGGGATGATTTTCCTATCCTCACAGACAGAATGATCCACTCATGTACAGGATTTATTTTGAGGCATTTCATTATGAGCGTGTCTTTCCTTTGGAGTGTGCACTTTCACCGTGGTATGCGGATAGACAGAAAAAAAAAATAGAAAAGTTTTTCTGTCTTGATTCCACCATTAATCTATTGACGATATTTGATTTTGACAGTTTAAAGTATTAAATTTTCCCGATGACGGTGCAAACCTCGAGAAACCAGAGTTCACATGTGACACTTTATAAACAACTATTCCAAAGTTTTCCTGCACATATTTTCAAGGTTAGGGTTGCTTTAAAAACAATCTACACGTTCTAAAAAGTTTGAAAACATTGTGTTGCTCAAACACTTTATTTAACAATATCAAGAAAGGCTCCAGGTAAGTTTTTCATCCATTTCTTTTCTCATGCCATCAGTTTAAGAGCTACAAAATAATAAACAGAGATCTCTGCCTCTCTGTTGTGGTGTTAAAAGCAGTTTAATGCTGAATACAAAAGTTCACAGCGATGCTCTAGTGGACAGGTGGTCCTCTTTCTTTAAACCAACAGCTCAAAAAAAAAAAAAAAAAACACTTCTGCTCCCCTTATCATCCAACACACCTGGTTATTGACGTCAAAATGTTGGGATGATAAAGATCTAAGACTCTTAAGCCTCTAAGCATATCAGGGCTGCTAGCTGAGTTGCTGCTAACAACATTAGCTCTATTTACAGGATCAAATTCCTTCATAACACATTTTTCATTTCTCCATGCGAGAACAAACTTTCATCAAGTTCACCTCTTTGAAACAACAAACAGACCTCATAACCCAAGTGATAAAAAACTGAAAAAAAGACACATGCTAAAGTGCTGCCTCATGGGCTGCTAGCTTAAATTTATTTAAGCATGTATCACTCTTAACATCTGTTTAATATATGTATGATGATAAAAATCCATGATTCAGTTAATTGAATAACTTCTTTCATCAGAATTTTTATATAAAATTTAGTGGGTTGTGAGTGTTTGAATGTTTGGCTGTTAGTTTAAAATCTGCCGACTCACTGGGACCTAAGCTGAGGTTGCGCCAACTTTTTCAAAGCATGAATCTCTCTTAACATGTGTGACTTATGTTTGATGATAAAATTTCTTTGTCCAGTTTAATAAAACAAATGAAACATCCTGCATTTTAAACATAAATGAGTAGAGGGTGGGAATATTTGAATATTTGGCATGCTAGCTTGCAATCTGCTGACTCACTGGCTGGCTAGCTAAGCTTGCGCTAACTTTATCTAAACTTGAATCCCTCTTAACATCTGTTTGATGATAAAAACTATTCAATTAAATAAAAATCTAAAATAACCAGGATTTATATGACAAGGAAGTATTAGAAATGTACAAATGTTTGGCATGTGAGCTGAAGATCTACTGACTCACTGGTGTGCTAGCTTAGCTTGCGCTAACTTTTTCTAAGCATGTATGTCTCTCACTTCTGATTAATGTTTGATGATGAAATCCTTCATCCATGTTAAATAAGAATAACTAAAACACCTAGGACCTTTAATAAAAAGAAATAGGGGGTAGGAAATGTTCACTGGCACACTCGATGAGCTTGTGCTAACTTTATTGGAGCATGTATCTCTTTTAGGAATTTAATCTAAGCGGAAAAAAACCCTTCATCCAGCTAAATAAAATCTGAAATAACCACGGTGAACAATGTAAAGAAGTACTGGGTTGGAAGTCCTTTAACGTCGGGCTGCTAGCTTAAAATCTGCTGACTTACTGGCGAGCCAGCTGTGCTTGTCCTAGCTTTAGCTAAGCTTATGTTGCTCTTACAGTATATATGATGTATGTATGTATGTATGTATGTACATTAAACAGTTAAAATAAACAGGATTTATGAATCAGCAGTTACACAAAAACAAAAAAGTAGTGGGTTGGAAATTGTTGAATGTTTAGCTGCTAGCTTAATATCTGCTGACTCATTCACAAGCTAGCTAAACAGCCTGACTCACCAGCTTTTGTCTTGTTTATTTCTACCATGATATTTAATCCGTACTGAGTAAAAAATAAACCAAAGTGTATCACACTGAACCCAGCAATGATGCTTCACCACAGCTCAGTGTCACAATACTTTTATTTGTCCAGTTTCAGTTGATAACGCTGCCGACAAGAAATAAAAAGCGCAAGATTGTTTGGTCTTCTTTGAATGGTTTGTAAAATAAAAACTTAAAAACTATCAGACAAACTAATTAAAAGATAATTTATTTTGTGAGAGGCTGTTAAGCAAAAAGAAAACTAACAGCACTGTTAAATTTGCATTCATTTGGATTGGCAGATGGGCAGATTCAAATGACAAAGATCTTGAACTCTGATGTTTAAATATGTTGACAAGACCTATCCAAAAGACAAAAATGGAACTTTTCAAGTGTCACAACAGCAAAAGTTCAAGTTGTGTATGCATTGGAAACAAAGAAAAGACACTGATAAAAGCAAAATAAAGCAGAGAGACTGATAAATAGAGTCGGAGCACAGAGGCCAGGTCAGCTCGAAGTTATAATTTGTCAAAGGGAAGTTGTTCCTTTGTTGTTCTGCAAACACGCTGTCACTAAAGAGCCTTGCTGTCTGCACGTCTTGCAGATTACTTATCCACTTGGCCTTGTCAACCCAACCACCTCCAGTCTGATCTTCCATAATGGGATGAAGAACAAAGGTTGCTCTCCCCTCACAGAGTGCTCAGAAATAATGAAGTTTCTCTTTGTGTCATCATTTTCCTCTTCTTTCTAACTGTGGTGAGATATTATAGCGGTTGACACCCACTGCAGAGTGCTTCCAGAGCGACCAAACTGCTGTCAGAAAACGGAAAAAAAAAACAGTGACAGATTTTAAATTCAGATGAAATTTCTAAGGGCTCAGGTCTCATGAGGGTGCAGCTCCCACTTCCCCCCCAAGAGACCTGAGCCCATCGTAGAGCCCAGAGTTTGGCAACTTAAGAGGAGAGATTTGACTTTGTTATGTTTGGAGCACTTTCTTTAAAAAATATGGACGTGTTGGTTTGATGAAGTCACCTGTTAATCCTCTAACCACGCTCTGACGTACGTAAACTTCTGCACTTTTTCTCCCAAAATCCCCCTTTACACGTTTTTATACTTTGCTAGATTTAACTCTTAATGTTGGCACTTTAACAAAGGCTTAAATGGGGTTTCCTTTACTTTTGATGCCAGCCTCTAGTGGACACTTCAGGAACTGCAAGTTGTTGGACCTCTGCATTGATTTTTCATCATTGAAAGTTGGTTTGAAAGAAGATAAAATATTTATAACTAAAAGTTGTTGTTTTTTAAGTTGTTCTGCCAACACTAGAAGAGTTTTTTAAATTTTAGTTTTAAGACATTTTCTCACAAATTTAGTGTTTTTATCTCGTATCCTCCATTTTTTATATGAGGACTGAACTTCACTGAAATAAACTTGAACTTGCAGTCAGCTCTGGACTTATTATAACTAAGATAAGCTAACTGTTTTTAAATTTTTGATATATTTCATGAGTGTTTGGTTTTTTTTCAGTGTGTATCTTTGTGTTTACAGTGTGTTTATATTTAGTTTCAGATCCGATGAGCTGATCCGTCGTGGACTCATCCATGAGCGACTCTGCTTTAATCAGAGCACGCTGGGATCAGGTACATCAGATCATGTACGTGAATGTGTGTGATCACACTCAGCAGCTGTTGTCTACCACTGCCTTTATGTGACAGATGTGGTCCTCTGAGTGTGTGTGTGTGTGTGTGTGTGTGTGTGTAAAAAACAAAGAGAGAAAGTAGGTTGTCGTTCTACCTTTCCAACGTACTGCATGTCCGTCCCCATGTACTCCTCCAGCAGAAAGAACTGGTTCCACATCCAGCCTCGTTTGGAGCGTCTGAGCGGCACTCCGTTGGCGTCCTCTCCTGTAAGCCCTGTGGACCCCTTCCGCCCCCCTGTAGTCCTCCTCAAGGCCCTGAGACCTGAACCCGGTGAGCTAAGGTGCGCTATAACCCACAGCACCATCAACACGCAAACTTTCCGTCGATCCATGGCCGCACCGCCTCACCGCCCGTCTTCTCCCCTCCCTCGGTCGTCTCAGTCCGCTGGTTTCTGGTCAGAGTATCGGATCAGTCCACATGCTGTAATCTACTGAAGCAGGAAGGGCTCCTCGGACTCTCACAGGGCGGCAAGCAGCACCTGGAACATTTACAAGGAAAACAGAGCGTCAATACTGGGAGGTGAGGCAGCAATTTGTAACCGAACACGCTCTTTTTGTTTGTTTCATAAACCCTCTGTCAAGACAAACAGGAGGCCTTCTGAAGGTGCAGAACGGGGAGTGAAAAGTTTTCTTACACGAGGCCAAAGCTGCAAGAGATCGATAAAAATAAAGATCCAGGAAGTGAAGATTGTGAAATCATTGAACTCTAACACGAAATGCAGACCATGAATGGAAAAAAAAAGGAGCGAAAGCCAAAAGTGCAGACGAATATTTGACTGTTTTAGTCGAATCAATTGAGCTGGTTTCATGACTCGAGCTTGTTTCTGCTCTCAGGCTGAGTCTCTGCCAGCGCTCTTCTTCTAACTGCTAAACTTCCACTTTTGGGTGCCGGGGATGGCGGATCTGCCACGACCTCTGGTACACAACAAATCAATCGACAGAGCCCGAAATCATCTGAAATCCAGGAGTCAACACAGAATCATACAGAATGTCTGAAGCCTTATTTTGATTGACAGAGCTGCAGCTTTGGGTTAGGACACGTTTTTCCTCAGAGTCTGATCCACATCAAGCCTCATCGCGAGAGTCAGCCCTGATTTCACCACACATCCCTGATAAACACCAGCAGGTATCAGCGTCTGAGCTCTCCTATAAGCTAAATTATATTTATTTTTACCTTATGGGACATATTCTGAAAACACTCATCATCTTATCATCAAATCTGTCCACCAGAGTGCGCTAACACTCACAGCACTCTCAGCACGGTCTGCAGCGCGGCTCAGGGAGACGTTTTGCAACATAATCTTTAAAAAGTTAAAATGCAGCCGTACGAAAACCTGTTTCAAGATTCAGTGACAGCCTCAGGTGCTGGATTTACGACCGATTCACTGTTTGAAAACACTTTAATCAGCTCAAACTTGTGCAAACATGCAAAAAGTGAAGATCAAACTACACGTCCTGCTACAGTTACACATCTAAAGGCACATTTTGATCTGCAAGAATAAAACAAAAAGTAAGTTTTTTCCTTTTATTTTAAACAACTAAAAACATTTTTTATTCTTTTCTAATTCTGATTTTTTGTTTTACCTTTATTAGTGATATTTTTCTTGTCCCTCCGCCTACATTTGCTTAAATTAGGATTAAAAAAAAGAATCAATTTAGACTTTTTTGGCTCATATTTCAAACATTTTGATCTAAAATGAGCATTTTTTTCAACTTATTTATAGATTTAACATTCTTGTTTCCACAGTTTTATCAAATTTTCCTCATATAGTTTTACAGGAGAGCATGTAGATTGGGTAATTGGTTTTATTTAATATATAATTATATTTTTAATAGTTACTGTTTTTGGTTATTCTTTGAAGTTGAGTGGATACTCGAGTTTTGAAATCAATGAATAATAATAAGTCTATTAATCACATTGCTAATAATAATTAAAGTCCATTTATATTTAGACTAACAGCAGGAAAGGCTTTAAATAATGAAGTAATTAAAGTTTCTGAAAAAATAAAATCTTTTCTTAATTTGTGATTTTTTTCTGAAACAGGAAATGAAACATGAGAGTTTATATTTCTGGAGGTCGTCCAACAAAAGCCTCCTTTTGAAGATGTTACCTGAGGAAGTGATGAGTGAATTTCTGATATTTATATATTAAATCCTGAGTCAAACAAAAATAACTAAACGCAGCACAAACAGTGAGGATCTTGGTGTTTGGTGGATCGTTTCTTTGCTGCGACGATGAATCCTGCTCTGCTATAAATGGAGCCACATTTAAAGTGAGTTCGTTAGATCTCATCTTCCACACAGGCATGACTGAAAGGAACCGTTTGCTGCTTTAACTGTAAAAAAAACAGATTCAATGTAGTCGAGCAGAAGAGGATAAAAGAGCAGCTCTTCATGCTATTGACTTTCCTGCTGCCTCACACACACATTCACACCCACACACCCTGACGAGCCCTGATATACATTCATGTGCACACACGGGATGCTGCATGTCAGTCATCTGATTGATGGGCAGGCAGAGAGCTGCCTCACCTGATAAATATCAGATTAGAAATATTACACATGGATGTACGGACTTACATGCTGTACAGCATGTGTCGAGCGACTTTATCTACATTAAGCTTCTGAATCAACATCTAAAAGAGCGCCAGCGTCTGTGCGGAGCCGCCGCTCTATCGTTCTGAACAATCTGCTCCTGCACACTTTGTTATCAGGCCCAGCAGAATGCCGATGGAGACCCTGGGCAATGTCAACCCCAGTTTATTACCTCAAGATCCGTGTAAAGATACTGAACAAAATGACTGTTTGCAAAGCACGCAGAAGGGCCCTGGAATATCTGCGCCCTCCGTCTCTCAATCATGTCTCCTCATTCTCCGTGCTCCGTCCTGTGAAGGCCAGCACAGAATGTGAGAAAAGGAAAGCGAACAAGAGGGAGAGAGCGGGACGGAGGTGGTGGAAGAGGAAGAGGAGGAGGAGGAGGGGGAGGAGGAGAAAGAAGGCCATGTATTCTGCTTTTGTTCTCATTATTCCTTTCCGGCTGGGCGATATCCAGGCCGCTAGTCTTCCTCGACTGGGATGTGGAGGAAGGGTTATCAGCATGTCCGCTGGGGAGCGTCTGCGGCGTGTCTCTCTATCTCACGTTCTCAGAAGACCAGAGGGAGGGAGAGGGGAGGGTGAAGCCTGATGTATAGCGCGTCTGTATCCTGACACTGAATTTTCAGGAAGGAGGAGAAAACGTCTCTGGACATGATTTAAGTCCCCTGACCTGTGGAGCCAGACGCAGCGAAGAAACAGGAATGAGAGGAACTGTTCAGGCTACAGAGGGAAAAATCACACTCTCCTCTTAGACAGCAGCGCTAACTTCAGTGTCTGAGAGTCTGATTCCATCGAAATGAACAAAAACATGAAGAACAACTGCTGAGCTTTGAACAAACAGATGTCTCACCACATCGACTGGGACGGCTTCAGAGCAACTTTTCCAACGGGGGGTTTTGATGTCTGCTGGGCGTCTTTGTAGGCTGGATAAACAAAAATACAGTAGCTGCATATTTTTCACTTCTGTGCCTGTCTGTCAAGCTGTTTGTGGCGTTAAAAAGCGCTAGTTCAAAACAAAGTGGAGAGTTTGATACAGTTTTGGCTTTGTGTGTTCCTCCGGCAGATGTTTACAAGGACAGTTTCCTCTCCCTGCTTCAGACGCAGCCCGGGTGTTCACCGAGGATTCACACATTGTGTAAATAAATACGCCTGGTGATTCTTTCCTCTGAGCAATAATTATGGAAACTTTTCTGACTCCCCCCAAGTTTCTGCACATAAATATCCTCACATATCAGGGTGAAGGAAGCCAGTTGGACGGCGAGATGCCGATCACTGTGAGCGACCAAGTGAGATGTGATTTAAATTTTTAAAACGCTTCGCTCCAGGAAGAAAAAGAAACGGGGAAAAGGTGTGACCGTAAAAGCAGGGCGCAAGGCTCATCAAATATTCAGTTATAGCAAAAAGTGAGAGTCTCATAGCATCACAGCCTGGGACTTTACAGCCAGCAGACTGCTCGACTTTTAGATTACTGAACATTATTTCTTTTTTTAGCAGGAATCAAAAAAAAAAAATTATTATAATGTCCTCCAAAACACAGAAAATTTTCTTTGTAATTATAAACAGGTCATAAAGACAATAAACAGGCTGTTAGTTCATCACTTGGATCCAGAGGTGCATTAAATAGGGACCATTCCATAGATTTATTGTTTTTATTAGTGTTTATTTTACTCTTGTTTACTTCCTTCTTGCTCTGAAATAAACATAAAAATGTCATTTTGTGACCTAAAATACTTACAATTCAAAAGCAACAAATTACTACAAGTTAAAAGACCAAAATGTTTACGCTAGCTCCCGTTTTACTAGTGCTCTTTAAATTACCGTAACTCTTCAACCATTTGGTATAGCAAGAAATATCTTACTGGCCCAAATGGTTGAAGAGTTACGGTAATTTAGAAGAACTATCTTGCTAGAAATATCTGACCAGCCCAATAGCTTTACGGCAATATCCAAAGTATTACGGTACTGACGTTCCAGTCACAGGCAATCATTGTTCAAGCTGTTCTCATTACCGTAACTGTTCTACCATTTGGGCAAAATTCAGACGGGGATAGGGAAGAAGAAAAAACAAGCTTTACATGCATGATTTCTGACTCCTTTCAGGCCAAAATAACTAAAGAAAAAAAATTCTAGGTAGCCTGTTTGATACTTGGTGGTGAAGTCATCTGACTCTGGAGTAGCTCAGCGTACCTCTGTGGTTCCAGCTTCTAATTCTTGGCCTGTTTTTGTCCAGCCAATAATCCCAAACATCATAAAGAGATTGAAACCAAAATAAACCAACAGTCGTCTTTTAGCAGCTGTGTTTAAGCTCTTCAGGATAGAAAGCCGCAGAGGTCACTATCACGAGTTCATCCGTCTGATTATTTTTAAAAATCAAAAACGAGAACCAAAAAGCTTCCACAGTTTAGACTCTTCTTCTAAACTTACAGCTGTTTAAGTTGCTTTAGTGTCACTAACATCAGTTCAGGAGTTTGTGTTGTGGATGTTAACGCATCTGCATATTATTCTGCGAGGTAACAGCTGAGATTCTGAGCTGGCCCGACACTGTCAAACCCACTTGAGGAAGATTTGGGACTCGAAAGGAGAATTTCTTTCTCGGTGTTTGTTTACGGCCTCTAGATGTGATGCCGAAGAGGCGAAGAGGAGGTTGGGCAATCAGGAACTTACTTGCTAAAAGTTTTTGATATCAGATGTAGTTAACGTGACAAGACTAAGGGGCAAACAGGGAGAGAGAGGGAGAGAGAGGGAGTCAAGGAGAGGTAGAAACGTCCTGTCAGAGCAGCGTCAGCAGTCAGGCTGGGAGACTGGCCCATCCATTACGCTACCTGTCTTCTGGAGGCAGCCAAGGCATGCCCTGCTTTCCCCTTATGAGGCAAATTGCGAGCAGTTGAAGCTGGGGGGTTAGGTCCCCTCTTTCTCTTTTCCCTCATGCGTTGCAGTTTATAGCACGCCTCACTCCACCCTCCCCCTCCTGCCTCCCTCTCCCCATCCCCACCCTCCCCCCTGCCTGTGCCTACTTTGCTTGCATAGGCCGGAGCTGATATGCATTATCGCTGGGCTTTTCGCTGAAAGCCAGTCACTTTGCATGTGTCCTCTGCCTGGCTCAGCACGGGCAGGGGGAAAAAAAGACTCCCGGGTCAACAGTGCGTGTGCTGATGGAGGCAGGTGAAAGTGAGATGGACTGTCAGGCTTCTTAATAATACCCGTGGAGAAATAGTCTCCCAGACCACCAGTCTCTACTTTCTCTAAGCCGCAAATCTCACGGCGGTAGCTCTGGTTCGTATCCAAATTTGCGAGATGACTGGATGAGTTTTCTCTGCTCTCTTTTCCCCTCTCTCTAGTATTTTTCCTTTTTATTTTCATCCCCCAACTCCCAGCACACTCGACTTTATGAATTTACTTAATTGACGCTGTTGAGGAGCATGTGGGACTTTGAGCTATTGATTTGCTGTAGGCCTCGGCATAGTTGGAAATACCAGTGGGTCTCTGGGGTGGACTCATGAAGCTTTCTACCTCGAGTCCCCCAGCACTGGGAAGCCAGCCTTTTCAATAGATTTCTTCATAATGTCACTGTGGAAAGCTAATGCTTTCTCTGTATGGAGGGCTCCATCGTCCCTAAGGAGCGCTGGCCCCTTGACCACATTTGTCACACCCTGGAAGCCATATTGTACAGCTCCATGCCCTGATAATTCTCTTGACAAGGGACCACGACCAAGAGGACGTCAGCCGGAGCTTTATTTTGCTACGTCAGAAAATGTCACGGCCGGTTAAGAATGCTATGGTGCCTCATGTAGCCCGGTGGCTACGACAAAATGCCTGCCTCTTTACATTTGTACTGTATGAAAGTGAAGTTGAGGGGGAAAAGAGAGGGAGGTTTGAAGGGTATTTCCAATTTCCTACAGCCTGGATCTTGTTCCAAGCGGTGGCCTTTTGCTTCTATTGGCACAAAGTTAATTACCCAGATTAAAAATGATGGTTATAATTGCTGAGAAACCCCGCTAACCCCCAGTTTAAGCACACTAATTGGTGCGGCCAAAAATAGCCCAAAATGGAAAAGAAAGGGAGTTCTACCTGGACTTTAACCGAGTATCTTTGAGGTACTCTTCAAACAGCGATATAAGGGGACTTTAAATCCAAAGAAAACTCTAACTTACTTTTATTATTAAAGATTAAATCCATCCAATGGCCAAGAACATCATTTACTTTTATTCTTATTGAAGTTTTATGTCTACCAGAGATGTTCCAAGCAACCGATTCCCAAGTCAAAGGTTCCCCCATTCCTAAATTTTTTATTTTTTAGTTCTTATTTTAATTACTATTCTATTTTTATGACTGCATTTTTGCAGTATTCTATTCTATTCTATTCTATTCTATTCTATTCTATTCCCAAACTTTTCAGCTTGTGACCGAAGAAACTTTATTTAGTTAATGTGTAGAAAAAGGGGCCGCCTTTAGTCACATGTTGTTGTTGTTTTCCAAATTAATCTGCCTCTGCTGATTCCATCATTGTCCGGGATCTTGGTGGTCTTCAACATCAAAACCTTTAAAATAAACAAAATTAAGTTGGCACAGCTAACCACACGATTTTCTAAGCGAGGCTAACACTAGCAGAGCTAGCACCACCAACCTTCAGTCGTACCGTTAGGTCAATGTCCAGATTTCTCCATGTTGCGCTGCGTGATCTGTAATCTGTGCTCGTAGTTGAGCATTATACTTTAAGAGAAGTAGCTATTAACTGAACCTACAGCTCCAGCTAGTGGCGGGTGGCTGCATTACAGCTTTGACACAACATTTGACTGATATTTTAGGCCTATAACAGTGTTAAGAACTCATTTGATTGGTCAGTAATTCTTGTGCCAACTGCCGGGGCAAAGTGACATTTCATTTTTTTTCCCTGTCTAAGCTTGCACATCTCTAATCTTTACTCTCATATTCAGCAAACAAATAACAGATTGCTGTCGATGGGGAAGGAATACAAAAGAGCCCCATCACATCCCTCTACCCTTACAGTGACTTGATGCCAAAACAAGTTTATTTCAAGGTCTACTAAAACCATGCCTTGAAAATTAATGTATCTCAAAGGTCTGAAAGTGAGAGCTTCAGAGTTTTGTTGTGTTTTGATTTATGAAATAGACTTTAGAAAACACCGTTCATATTTGTTCTTTGGTACCAGCTGTAGGAACAGCGTTTGACGACTGAATCAGATGCACTCACTTCTTGTTTTGATAATTTCCCTGTCGCTGCGACTCTGTGAGTGCTGTCTCCAAAATAAAGAAGAAATATAGGTATCCCAAGATACATCTGGGTTAAGCTCCTTTTATGTAATAAAATGTCATGTTGGACGAACCAACTGATATCTTTCAGCGTCTTAGGCCTTTTCCTGGAAGTCAGATAACTCGGATGGGCTTGTTGATCCAACAGATGTGTTTGAAACAAGGCTTAGCGCCAAAAGAGTTTGTTTATAGGTCACACATGACCGTATGTGTATCCCAAATTGTAAAAAGATGCCTCATTGACCCGCTGTACCTTCTGCTAATGTGGGCGCTCAGTTTAATTACATCACTTCCAGTTATACTTCCAAATAAAATTCTTCCAAACCATCTGTTTTTTTTTTCCCTCTGCAGCAACGTAAGTGTGCTTCCAGATCCCAGAAACAAGCTTGGAGAGCACTGCATTACCCAAAGGACCTCGCAGCCAAAACCGCAGGCAGGAGTTTCAATGAAGCTGAAATTTTCCTTGAAGGAGAGAAGAACCTGAACATGACTGTGTAACCCTGACAGGGAGCGTGCCAAGAGAGAGTGAGTGTTCTTGTTCGCAGCCGTCTTCCTCGAGCGCCAGTCGCTGGAGGTGATTTTCGGGGAAAAGAGCCACAGGTCTCGTCTTCCCCTGTTTGCTTTCTCAGGGAGCACCATCGTCATAATGAAGGTGTGTAATAGAACATGACACCATAATTATATTCTCCCCGTTAAGAGGCAGTGTTTACACCGAGCGCGAGGCTGCCTTTATTTTCTCCCTGCTTACGCACACACTCGCTCCCTCCCTGCGTCTCGCTCTCTCGCCTGCCCCGTCTCCGCTTCATATCATGTGTCGTTTAATTGCATTAAACAAAAAAACCTTGATGAAAAAATGAAAAAGTAAATTGCTTTAAATTGCCTGTCACAGATTTGTGTGGAGTCACCGTAGAGCAATAAGACTTGTGCATTGTGTTGTGGTGTCGGGTAAGCAAGATTAATGTGTCTGCTGCCAGTTTTTGAATGCCCCGTGATTCCACGCTCAAAGAATTGCCTGGGATAACATTTTGAATCAGAACAATTAGCTATTAAATGTATCTATTGGTTTTATCGAACACGGGAGGATGAGGATAGAGACGGGGACACAGCGAGCCGCACAAATGCATTCGTCAATACATATTGGATCTGGCCAGCTAATGGCCTTTCCACTGCACATGTGCGATACACAATGGGCCTGTGTGGCATTTTAGCCTAATCTGGGCTTGGAAACGACCTCTAAGGATAGACCTGCTCTTCCTCTCCCCTATCTGGCGTCTTCTACCTCCCCCATTTTCCTGTTTTTTTCCCCTAACGAGGTATATGAGCGACACGGCAATGCACCCTATCGCGCCCGTTGAGCCGAAGACTTCCACAGCAACCCAGAAAGAGCCCCCAGGGTGCAATTAAAAGTGAGAGAAGAGAATGTCAGCCAGGGCGACGAGCAAAGGGGGAAGAGAGAGGGGGGAGAAAGGGTGAGGAGAGGGATAGGGAAGGTGGGTTGGGCGCCGGTGCCACAGGTAACGTTGGTCGTGTTACAACCCACAGAGGAGGCCCTTAAAGGCTGCTAATGTGTGGAGATGTCAGCAGCAGGTTGTTCCACCGTCTCTGCTCCCTCCCTCCCTCCCTCCCCCCTTCCTCACCTCCCTCCTTCCTCACCTCCCCTCTCCTCAGACTCAGTTTGTTAAGAAGACTCAGATTTACAGAACATGTCATTCACACTCCATGTTCTGCTGCTCGCTGGAGAAATTTAGAGGTAAATCCCAAGTGTGAATCAGGCAACCGTGCGCCTCGACCCAAATCTGGAGCTCTCCATTTGTTATCTTGGCCATGTGGGTTAGTGGCTCACAACCGAGTTGGGAAAACAGGCAAATTATCAAAAACTGGGTAGCTGGATGAACTTCTGCTCCCTGCGTGCAGAGAAACAAGCCTCGTCTTTGCAGAGAAATGGATACAGATGTGACCAAACAAGGAAAAAAAAAAAACCCTTTTGGACGCCTGTCAATAAATATTGATCTCTTGTACAGCTGAGAAAACACTGTCTAGACACACACTGTCACATCTTCTTGAAAATAACTTCACCCCACTCCAATCTAACGTACAGATACACACGCTTCGCAGATTAAGGCGAGGAAATTGATCCCTAAAAGGAGATTTTCAGACAGATGTGGGATATTACCGCACGGGAAAATAAAAAAAATGTCTTTGGATTGAAGAGGGCAGATTCATCATCATAACATGCTGGTGAATAAACAGCTGAAAATCCCCCGTCAAATTATAATGCAAAGCTGAACCTAAATTTCTGACTGAATGTCAGTGGAGTGGAGCAAAACACCAGAGTCCTCTCCTGGAAATTAGGATTCAACCTACGACACTGGAGAAGAACCAAGATTGAGATCTCTGAGCTGACTTTCTGCTTCTGAATATCAGATCGTCTCTCACTGCGAGATATTTTCAGCAACCCTTTCGAATTATTCTTAAGAACATTGCTGACAGGATGGTACCTCAGGCTACCGAAGACTGAATATTTGACGAGTTTGTCCATTTGGAGTTCACGTCAAATTAAACGATCAAAAAAAGTGTCAAGAAAGTAGTTTCACGCACACTTCAGCCCGTCATAGTTTCTGTTATTATTTGACAGAAGTCTATCAACTTGATCGCTGCAACCGCTTCTCTGGACAGTTATTTGAAACAATAACGGGGTGTTAGAGACGTATGTAAACGAAGGCTTCATGGTGATGTAGGCGTGGCCGTGCGTGTGCCTAAAGTCTGGTTCGTACTGAAGAAGTGTGACCACAGGCTGGATGGTCAGTGTGACCGCGCCCTTAGATTGGAATGGGATTACAGATCTCTCCTACGGAAGAGTGGTTTAGTTTTAGCTGCAGAGGTCATCGTCCTTTACTCGTCGTCTCAGACGCAAACACAGGTGACACCCCGGTGTTTCAGTTTCCAAGTTTCCCGAAGAAGTATGAGAAAACAACACGCAGACACGTCCAGACTGCAAAGTCTTACATGATGAGGAGTGAGAATACTGTGAGGAACCAGTGGGCAAATCAGGACCACAAACAGGCTGGAAAAGTCACACAGAAACAAAATCTAGCCAGGCCAAAAGGTTGAACGGAAGTTTTTACAGCAAAGAAACTAAAGAAGCTCCATGATGTATCACCGAGCAGACCGCCACAGACATATGGACATTTGGTCAAACACAATAGACTCAGAAGGTCAGTAAAAAACCTGGAACCAAGTCTAGATTCACATCAGAGCGAGACTGGAGTCCAATGTTATTAGCAGCAATCTGACACCATCTGACACCAGATAGCAGAGCATCTGCTATCTGGCTGATTCTACATGTGAGGAAAAACCAGCAAGAAGGCTGAACATAGTTCAGTACAGCACACAATGCTGCTTTGATATACTTCATTTTTCAAAATACAAAAACAGGCTACACTGACGTCCTGCTTTGGTTTGGAGATAACAAACAACAATAACATACTCTGATTATTTGGTGCAGAGCTAACGCTAATAAATGTTTATATGTTGACAGAGATATCTGGGACGGTTAAGAAATAAATCCCAGGCATCAAAGAAGAGGACAAAGAGCTGAAAGTGCAGACTCTGTTTACATACATGTCAGTAGAGTGTGAGCATGTCGCCTGTCTGCATGGCAGTAATCCAAACAAATTAGCTCATACAATCCCTGTTGGAGGTGGGGTATGCCCACAACATTCATCCCGGCGCACCGCTCCAGAGCTCACTGCAAACACATTACCTTGCCTCGCTGCCCAAACGCATACCAAATAACCCATATAAATCATACAATCTGGGCCAAGTCAATGCGAGGCGGCTATTTTCCCTGTTTTCTAGTTATTTCCACTGCGCCATCATTCAGCAGGGCTCGCATCACTCAGTCCACAGCGCTCACAACCATTGCCGGAGTGGCCCAGTTTAGAGCCCACAGAGGCTTCCTGAAGTAACCCTTCCTCTAGTGCACTTGATTTTTTATGTCTGCACAGTCTGGACTAAATTGTGGGCTGCCAGCTCTCCACACTCGGCTCTGTCTTCCAGCTCACTCCCTTTTTCTTTCTCCCTGTTGTCACTTTGACAAAAACAAAGATGGGCTTCTATGAACTTGCAGCAGCGGAGTTTATGGCTGTGTTTACCACCGAGCGACAGCACAGTTGAAGAGCACCCTCTCAGCACATTATTTTAACGGGTCCCTCCACTCTGAAGTCACTCCAGATTCTCTTAGTATATTAGGACAGCATTGTTTTGTTCCAACTCCAGTGCCAAATGATGGCTTTAAGCCCTGGAAAATGTTTTTCTTGAACTGTGTCATCATAAACAACAAAGCCTCTCACTTTTTTTGAGCGTGCAGACTCTGATTCCACTTCTCAGAATTAATTGACTAAATGGGAGCTTAAAGTCATTATCTCCCCTCGCCAGTTTTCCAATCCTGCGCTAGGGGCTAATAAATGGAGGTTTGATTCCGCTAAATGTCCTCTCGTGAAGATTAATAACGCCTAGTACCCTGGTGGCGAGCAGATGTGGTCATCCTTGCTCGGTGGCTGCACAAATGGGCGCAAGACACCCTGGCACATGAAGAGCAAGGAAATAATGGCTTAATGGCATTCATCCGGCGACACGATGGCAGATGAGACATCCTCGGTTGTTTGCTTTCCTGTGTGTCCACCAGAGCACATGTTTTGTCACCAGCGGCTGAGGGCTCTGACAATGGGACAGAGGGGGGGAGGGAAGGGGGGAGGAGAGGCAGCTCAATGGACGAGTCTGCCGGCTTCCTGCTTTCCCTACGGTGGCCTTTGTGGCGACACACTGGTGGCTATGGGAGCCTCCGTCTCTATGCAAATCAGTGTTTGCTTCCCAAGTGTTTGTGTGTGCCGTGTGCAGTCAAGCGCAGGCGTCTGTTTTCTGTACATTTAGCCCCTGCACAGTCTGGAGCAAAAGGCCACGGCGACATCAACGCCGGGGTAATACTCTCAATAAATCCGCTAATTAAAAGCTGTTATTTCTATATCAATAACGTTGTTTACACCTAAAAGAATTTCACCCCGTCGGGGTATTAGATCATGCTCCAGCCATCGCTTTTTTAAGGAATAGTGCGTCTCTGGAAGCAGATGCATTGATTGGTCTGCATAAAGGTCAAACTTGGCGCAGTGAATTGAAAATCAGTGAGGGAGTTGTGTTCCCACGTTTGTCTCGGCCTCCCCGTTGTGACAATTACATGAGAGGGAGAGACGTGGAGGCACATTTTCATCCAGGCGTGTATCGACTGCAGCAGCGGGTCAGCAGCCACAGACAGCTACAAACACAATCGTCACACAACACTAAATATTACATGGGGGTAAAACAAAGACATCACACTGCTGAAATATGACCCTAATAAAAGGCAGAGCAGGGAAAAAGTCCGTCCCCTCCACTATGAGTAACGACCCTGCCTGGAAGCCCACCGTAAAATAACAGCGTGGCAGTTAGGAGCACCTGTTTTTACATTATTAATAGTTCAAGCTCCAGACTTACTTTGACTTTTTGACTTCTTTATTTTTTTCCTCTTTAAATTTGGATGAAATTCTCTCAAACTGCACACACCCAAAACCACTGAAGCATCCGAGTGCTAAGAAAACCATTTGTCACCGGCAGGACTTCTGTCAGGGTCTGAAAAAAAAAAATAAATGTATGTGATAAGGATCGTATAAAAAGCCTTCAAGAATAAGCTCGCCCAATTTTGTGTTGGCATCAGTGTTCCAACGCCTTGAATAAAACCACATTTGTTATGCAACACTTTTGCAGAAATGAAAGAGGGATATGTGCAGGCTTGGTGAGATTCTGAGCTAAAATAAGGGCCGTCTTCTTCTTCTTTTTTTTTTTTTTTTTTGTGCTGTCTTCAATCCAATCACGTCAAAGGGATCCAGGCGTCCTCTGAGATGAACAACAGACGGCTGCGATCTCCCTTGACCTTAACTGTGACTCATGTTTATTTACCTCAGCTAGTTATCCCTGAGGGACAGCGGCCTCATCACTGCAATGAGCGCCGTGATGGGCTGTTTTTTTTTATTGCCACTCCTGGGAACGGACAACTCTAATGAACAAAGAAGCCTGATTGATCCACGTTAGCATCTGATTCCTGAGCGCTGCCGGTCTGCACGCTTCAGTCTGCTGGCGTGCCATTGGAGAACCCTTTGAACTTTGCTGTACACACATCTTTAATCATGCTCACCTTTTCTGGTGGCTGGTGTGACTTCCAGCTTATTTGTAATTACCAAGCTCCTCGGGGGGGTTGGCTGAACAACAGGCCCCGGCCATAGGTCATGAAGACACACTGTAGCCGGCCATATGGGCTCCGGGGCCCAGGGGCAGAGAGTGGGTGGACGGCGGCGTTGGCACGGGGGAAGTTAGCAGAATGGTCAGAGCCGGAGATTGAATTATTCGGAGACGGGAGACAACCTTATCGAGCAGCAGCCACATTGCACTGACACATTTGCACCCCGGTTCCTATTTTCTATTTCACACCTGGACTATCACCAGATAGGATGTGTTCTGCCACCTCGTTTTACCCCCAGATGCACCAGTCAAAAGAGGGTACACCGCATTATCTATCAGCGCCGTACCACCCCCGGCTCCCTTCCTTTCCTCTATGCTTAAACCCGCTCCTCTCTCCACCCTCCCCCGGCCCTCCCCCGGCTGTCACCGTCGCGCCAACAGCACGGTGTTATTACAGATAAACAATCAATACTGCATTAACGTGTCTGCGGCGGCTACCTGGAGTTTAACAGGCAGACACAGGAAATAATTCAACCCAATGTCATGGGCGGACGCCGAGCAACTAATCTTGCTCATGAACTGTAAAAAAAACCACAACAACATAAATATATGAAACTCCACTTTCTTTCATTATCCCCAGCCATCATTCCTTTGTGTTTGGGGTCACCAGATACGTTTCTTTTCCTTCCTCTCCTCACTGGTCACAGAATGAAAGCTCACTGCATTAAAGAAGTAATACCCTACTTTATAGCAAAGGTGACCATGGGTATTGGAGAGCAGGGACCCATACGATCGATTTGCAGCGAGGAATGGAAATTTTAACATGATTCCCAGCCAGGCATTTTAACTCGGAGTATTGGACCCTCTCTTTTGATGACTGCTTCCAATCCGACTCACTGCCCCATTTTAAATTCTGATGACGTCTTCATTTAAGAGGAAAGGGCAGCGAGCGAGCGAGCGAGCGAGCGAGGCCAGCCCTCGGTGCCCTGCTGATGGCTGTGTGGTCCTATTCCTCTGTGCGCTGCACATTTGCATCTACATTCCCGACGCTGCCGTTGAAATAAAAAAAAAAAAAAAAAGGCTGCTTTTTGTTTGGACCCTCTGTGAAAAAATGAAAACAAAGGGCTTCTTATGAGGAGGCCCAACAAATAGTCCCTCTCCCAGTCTGGAATTAAATACTCCTCATTCCATACTCATTCATTAGCCCCCATGCCCACAGCCCCCTGACGCCACACGGGGGTATGAAATACCTCGCAGACAAAATAAAGGAGCTGGACTTGGCTGAATGATTGCAGAAAGTGTTTACTAATACTGCTGCTCACTCCGCTTTATTACAGAGGGCCAGGCTTTCCATTACGGCAAAGGGGAGAGAGAGAAAGAGGGGGAAGAAGCCGAAGAGGAGGGGGACACCGGGAGAGAGAGAGACTGCCAATGTCAGATTAAAAGAAGAAGAAGGGGAAAAAAAAAAGAATAGCTGGGTTGATTTACACCTTCATTACTCTCCTCTAACTCTGCTTATTGCAAATCATGATGCTGCTTTATGAGCTGAATCCTCTATTACGACAAGGCCGGGAAGACGCTGCTTTAGTCCATAAAGCAACCGTACAGTAACCGCCACCCAGCAGCGAGCGGCCCACTCATCCTTCCACCGTCTGCCAGAGAGGAGAGGAAGGGAAGGAAGAGAGAGCGGGGAAAGTCGGCTGAAACTGGCCTCTGCACTGAAATCTCTGAACTCGCTGGCTCGCTCGCATTTTCCTACAGCTCTAACCGAGGAGCAGAGGTGGCGGAAGAATTCCTATCTCAAGATACTTGCGCACAAAAAAAGGCTCTGGTAAAAGTAGAAGTATCAAATCAACTTCTTGACGAGAGTAAAAGTACAGGCTCTGAAATGTGCTCGAAGTGTGATAGCAGAAAATAACCCTCTGAAGGACTTCTCTGAAAAGATAAGCGAGCCTTGTGAAATGAGTGGAGTAAAAAAAAGAAAGAAAGAAAGATTGTGTTTCTCGGAATCTGCACCGACTTTGTCAGGAACTCGTCCGCTTTCATTCACGTCGCTAAAAGTTCTCGTCAGTCAGACGTTATCATCATCACGTTCAGCGACCTGTGACATGTTTGGATAAAATGCCGTTGACCTGTATCTACATTTTAATGACGGACGTCCTTCATGACGGTCTTACAGGGAGTGTTGAAGATCCAGACTTTCAAAGACCGAAACGATTCAGTTTGAACGTTCAGCAACCAGATCAGGCAGATTGAGAGAAGACTGAGTCACTGCAGACAGCTGAACACACTCTCTCTGATTCTACCTGCTCTGCTCTGTAACCTGCATGTCTTTGCTGCTGCTCTCCCTGGCTTTACTTTGCATGCATGCACATGAAAAGGAAGGGGAAGTGTGCTCTTCCCGCTTCAGGCTCTTGCCTTCCACGGAGGCACATGGAAGGGAAGGGAGGTCCCAGAACAGACCTATACCACCAAATATAACTCACTGCTTCCACATTCACACCAAAACAACAATTTAAAGGAGATTCTAACAAAGTCATCATTTGAAACACTGGGTCACTGCTCTGCCCGCGAGAAGAAACAGGCTGCTGGAAATCCAACAGGTGTTGCTGACTTGTTAATAAAGCAAAGACATAATCGTGAACAATACAAAGAAGTTTGTAGAAGATATTTGTGGGTTTTTTTAACCTACTGAAAAGAGCGAACAAGTGTGTGAGTGAAGAGAGTTGGAGGCAGCAGGCGTCAGTGACAAGATGAGTAACTGCATTGTGTTGCTTTAAGAGTCAACAGGCATACAGAATGGGATGCAGCAATGAAACGGAGTAAAAGTCCCCGAAAGAGGCGAACACAAACAGGACCATGAGGGGAATGAAAACCCTCAGACACAAAGCTTTAAGGACAGGAACACCTCACATGACGTCCTGGTGTTAAATCAAGTGATCTGCTTCTTTCATAACTGGTCCTTCTAAAACAGCTCTGTCTTTGCTGAATGAAGCTTTTGTTGAGTCGTGTTTGCTGAAAGCCCCGTCGTTGAGATGTGTTATGATGCACAGTCAGAAACGAGGCTCAGTACGGAGCAGAAGAAGTCATATAAGTGCAGGAATTAAGATTCTAACATGTTAAACTCAAACCGTGGTATAAAACTTCCCATCCTAACACATCCAGCTCCCTCCGGTCCAGATGTCCAAGAAGTATGACATGTTGCAGCTTTGTGGCTTCGCTGCGAAGGAACTCCCAGCGAGTGTTTGATGTGGAGCACCATGTTAAAGTCAACAAAGTTGAAGGGCACTGGAGGTGTGTTTACAATCTCCCCACCGCCGAGCGAGGAGGTGCTACTGATGCACCAGCTTTAGGGGAGTATGTGTATTTAGATAGGGAACATTTTTACTTTTTATTTATTGAACCAAAGGGAGTTCTCCAGGCATGCTAGCACTCATGATTATATCTGTGTGTGTGTGAGAGAGAGAGAGAGAGAGAGGGAAGAAGAAACGGTTGAGGGAGCCGGTTGCAGGACCTAATATAAATCAGCTCATAGGTTGAAGCGTGTAGGTGAGCAGGGTGTCAGTGTGCTGATGTAAACAGGGCGTGGGGTGCATGAGGCACACTGGATGGCGGTTTGTTATGTGTATGTAACACGCCGCTCCGGCCCGGCCTGTCTGACTCCCATCTGGAACAGGGTTGACAGAAAAGTTGACGGATGCTTCACCAACGTCCATTATTTATGAGTCTGAGGAGATCCACACTGCATGTCTGGAGCGTCTGCTACTGTAGGTCGAGTTTGACATGAGACCGTGTGTGTGTCCACACACACATTGTGTTAACACTGAGGCCTGATGAGCGGGCGGCTCCGTGTACAGGTGCACTTTCTTTGTTCAAATGCACAAGTGTGTGCTTATACCAACCCTGAGTAAGCACTCCATCCGCTCCATCTGCCTGTGTGTGTCCAACCCTTGACCTCTGGAGTGTCACTAAATCCCTGCCAGACAGTCAGACCCTTCAGCTCCTGCATGGAGGACCTTATACCAGCTCTCTTAAAACCCACTTACAGGCTTACAGCTGGGAGGCCCGACCACCGGATTGAATTAAGGCTATGATTAATTGAATTCTAGTGGTGAGTAACTTGAGTGACTGATGTCTCGCAGGACCAAAGGTCTAGACACAATGCTTCAGAATAAAGCTATACTCATTCATCCGGTGACATCACAGGCAGTTTCAGAGCGCCTCAGGCATGGATGGTTGCCTCTAATATTATTGCTCTGAGTGCCGCTTGAAGCCCAGTACCGGCAGCAGCCCCGCTTCTGCTGCTGAGCGTGCCAATGTTAATAAGGAGCACAATATAATTAATACAAATGGAATGTTTAATGCAATTTTTCCATTTCAAAGAAATTCCCCGGGCATCTTTGCCAACAACTCTGTTGCATTGTCCCCGGGCAAACAATAACCCAAGTTTGGCATTACCTTCATTAGATCAGACTCAATTAATCCAGAGTGCTCGCAGCTCCCCTGACACGGAGGTGGACTGTCGGCCGTGGCTGCCTGCCTGCCTGCCTGCCTGCCCACTCAGGCAACTTGAACGTCCTCTGGCAGGTCCTGCCCCATTTGTGTTTGACGGACAGCAGCGTCAAACAGTAATTGGAGGCCTGAGAGACCCGCACACATCCGTTTGTCAGTTATTCACGTCAGAGCGCAGTGTGCAGCTGTTGGGGTTCTCAAAGCATGACCTTTTCCTCAAAGGGGACAGGATCCCCCTCCTGCCTTTGAGACGCCTTGGCTTTTATTCAGCCTGTTTCTGCAGCGTGCTGTTATTACTGCATGTCCCATGTTGCTCCAGGAATCAGGTATTGTGTCCTTCCCCGAGGAGCACAGAGTCCCAGAACGGTCTGCATGCTTTGATTTCGGCAGGTAGTTGGTGCAGGGAGGTCTTTCTATCCCCCCTCGCTCACAATGAGCCATCCAAATGTTTTGAGAGGTAGCAGAACAATGGCAGAACCCTCTTTTTTTCTCATTCTGGGGATTGAGAGTAAATAGGACCTTTGCTGTTGTGTGTTAGCCTGTTCATTTAGAGTGCAGCCTGCACATTGTACCTCTGCAGGGAAAGAAAGGGGAAAACTCACAAAGGCGTTCTGCAGGACAATGGCGCAGAGGAGGAAACGGGCGCACAATGGAGTCCAGATATCATTCACAACACAGACAGGAGACCATTATCCTCAGAAGGAGGGGCCCATGTGAAGGTGACAGGTTTGGGAGACGGAGGAATTGTGCACACGCTTCTGCCACCAAGACAACAGCCTCCCTGAAGCCTAACCTATAAGGACAGGTTTTTGCAGCGCCAATGCCCGCCGGGTTGAGGTGTTACACGTCATCTGCAATAACCTGGATCATTACTCCTGGAGGCTGTTAGAGGGGAAAATCACATCACTCTGCTTTCAGCGCCTGCCAAGAAAAATTGACACGCTAAGAGTCACACAACCTCAATATGCACACGCACGCACAAAGGCCCCGGAACGTCCTCAGCGTCTCCAAACAAACACACGCATGTAATTACACACCTGTAATCTATCACATACTGTCAGTGGCGTCTGGGGGGGGTTAACATGGCGAGTGCCATCCCAGCAGCGTCCCACAAGCCGGTGTCGCCTGAAGCTGACAGCTCTCACTGTGGCTGCCTTGCAGGAGTAAAGAAAGCATCATTATCGCCTTCCTCCCGCCATTCCTCGCGCCATTCCTCGCGCCACTCAGAACAAGCTCTTTGGAATTTTTTTCATCCAGCACCTGACCCCTCTTCCCGCACTTTTTTAGCCATCTTCACTGTGCTCCAGTCAGGCGCTCAGGCGCCCCTTGTCCTGTGGCGGGACTCTCTGATCTCCTATTACCCTCCCGTCATCCTGCAGTCAATATTACCCCGCCTCCCCTCCGCCCGTCATGACCAATCCTCGCTCTCGCCTTCCCTTTGCTTTCACTAAAGTCTCAAAAGTCAGACGGACGTCATCACCCCCTCACTCTCTTCACTCTCTTCACTCCTTCACGCGCCCGCTCGTCTTCCATACACTTATTAACTGGCTGTCATGTTCAGCAGCCTTCCCCAAGACAGTGTTTAGCGTTCCTCAGTCCACTTACTGCAGCCGGAGTTAAGCCTCTGGGCTTTGCACAGACAGGAATCCAACTAGAGGGGGGAAGGCAGGACCTGCAGACAGGATCTGTCTGCTGCATTCACTCAGACTCCTCTTCCTCCTGCACCAGTTACCTCCTGGAGGCCTTTCTCCCCCCCCCCTCCTGTATCACGACGTATAGCTGCAGCAGCAGCAGATGACCAGATTGGATCATAAATGTTGTTTTTTTATGTGAGGCTTAGGGGAGGACGGGGCCTTCCAAATCCCAACTGTGTCATCACAATTAATTGAAAATTGCACATTTTGGCAGTTTTCTTAAAGTTTTCCTCTTAAGCGTCCTGACGCTCCCTCTCCAAGGTATAAAACCTTTAACAAGATTCTCTGTCAGATGTAGTTTTGACAGCTTCACTTTTTTTTAACCGCCAGGTCAAAGCCTGGAGGTGCAAACTGGAGCATGCTGGGAGCGTGTAGTTGGGAGTTCCACTCGTGTGGGACATGTTTGCATAGATTTTTAAAAGTACAGTTTAAGTCAGACGGCAGAGGATGCTAACGTAGGGATTGTTCCACCCACTGCTCACCAGGGGGCATTCGGCACATAAGAGTGGGGGTTGGGATTGAACCCTCAGCTTGAGGAACATCCATTTTTTCCACTTGGCCCACCCTTCAGACTAAAAACCAGTGAGCCAGTGAGCTGTATCGATTGGCGAGAGTGGTAAATGTTGGTGGGCGGGGTCTCTGCAGGCTTTTTTTAAGCTTCCTCGAATGAAAATGAAGACGATGGTTGGGGGATCCAGCTGTGTTACAACTCAAGCACTGATTGTATCGTCCAATGAGACTCATTCAAGTTTACTGTTTGTCTGTTTATTAAACATAAAGTGATACTCGGCGCTCTCTAACAGTTTTTAACTGTATTTTACCAACTCTACAAAAAAATATTAAAAAAAAAAAAAATACAAAACATACAAAAAAATAAAGTCCATTTATTCAAACAGTGGTGCGCAACTGGAATCATTCTCTTCTTCCTGAGGATGTTTGACTTTGTGATGAGCTGAGCCATCAAGCTGCCCGACTAACCCTCAACTCGCTAAGCAAACAGGTCGCGGACTGGCTAGCTAGCATACAGATAGCCGCGTTACATCTCCTCAAAAAAATCCCACAAAAAAAAGAAAAATATATATCTACCGGATTGACCCGAATATAAGACGACCCTGATTATAAGATGACCCCCTCTTTTTCAAGACTCAAGTTTGAAAAAAGACTTGATATTTGGGCCAATACGGTATATATATCAAACTAGTAACTAATAGCTAGTCCGATAAAACGATGTCACCGCCAAAGAATCGTTGGGAGCTCCCAGAAGAAAAAGTCTTTGTGCTTCAAACTGCAAACATCTTCAGCTGTCACAGGTTGAATTCTTGCTCTGTTTAAACATGGCCGCCATGCAGACGCCGACTGGAGGCTCATCCACGAAGGGTTAAATTCCTCCCTGATTCTACCTCTAATGTAACTCAGTGGGGGTTCGATCCACCTCTGCTGAGGAAGTTTCATCGTCACCCCCTGTTAGTTAATCTGTGCATCAGCAGCGTCTGAAAAAATGAACCGAATTTCCATGAAATTTGGAGGAGAGATCGGCCTCCAGCCAAGAGAGAGTTGATTAGATTCTGATAGTGATCTGGATCTGTGATTTCCACTATTAGATGATTATTGCCCCCCCCCCCCTCCTTCCACATATTGGATATAGAGATTTAATTCCAAATCCAATCCAAACCCTAACGCTACCCTCACAGGGTCAGGAAATCGATTTCACCTCAAATTTAAGAAAGAAAGGATGTTCAGCGTCCTTGGAGGCTGCTTCCTTACCGCTTTTTTTTTTTTTTTTTTTCTTGCTCATATTTCAGATGACACCCAAACTACATTCTTCTGCCGGGCATTGTGTTGTAGCTACAATACTGAGTTTGTCATCTGCCCTCGTCCTCCTCCACCCTCCTCTTCCCGGAGCAAATAGTGTAAAGAATGAGACGTGGTTGGTGGATATACTTCCATGCCCCTGCTTTACCAGTGTCATTCCAGCATCTCTGAAATTGTGCCATGGTCTACAGGGCTTTGTTGTAAATCACTATCTCTCACTGTCAGACTGCAGTCTGCTGTACTCTGAGCACGCCGGGCTTTCTGCTGCCTCCTGGGTGACTAATATATCTTGTTAAATTGTGCTGAGAAGCGTGCGGAGAACTGTACACCTTCCCTCTTTGTACCGTTTGTTTGCTTGCATTTGTGCCAACTTCAAAGTGTCTTCGTCTGCACGTGTGTGTGTGTGTGAATAGGTGGGTTAGGAAGATACTCTTTTTTTTTTTTTCTTTCTTTGCAAATATGTTCACTAAACTCCACAAGTCTGTCAGGCTTTGTTGGTAATTCAGTTAGATTGCTATTTGTCCACCAGCACCAGCAGCACAGTCAGTATCGGGAGTTGTGGAGCTATCTCTCAGCCACTTCATAATTAGAAAAGCTGTGGAGCCAAGCCACAGTTTGAGGGGGAAGAGAGAGAGACAGAGAGAGAGAGAGAGAGAGACAGAGTGGGAAAAAAAGCTGTTGGCAGGCTGCATTATTCAACATTGGCTGCAATTTACCGTCTCCCACCCCAAAGACATGAATCTAAGTAATTTCATAGTCACATCCATCCACATCCGCGTGCCATACTGTATGAAGCTGGACTCTCCTCTGTTATCGCCAAACACTGAGCACCATCAGCTTCATCCAGCACAGAAAACACACACCTTATCTCTGCACCAACACCACAACACACAGAGAGCACGCTTCTGTGTCAGCGCTGCACAAAGCAGGCAGAGAGAGTCACCTGCTGTTAAAACCAGCTCTGAAACCTCTACAAACAGTTTCCTCTTCAAACCCAGATGATCTCTTTCTGACGCAGACGCAGAAGAGGAGCATCAAACGAGAAGGCGACGAGACGTTTCTGAAGGGTTAGCGATAAACTTCTAACTCAGGATTCAGACGTCGGCTTGTCGTGGTGACGGAGTTGAAAATGTGACCCTCCCCTTGTGGCCTGGATCAACAAACCAAACATCACAAAGATAGTTGGAACTTCTGACGCCTCTTCCATCAACAGGGACGCAACAACCTCTGGTATGTTTCCTGATCGTTTTTAAATCTTCCTACTTTAATCGGAGTGAAATCTCCGCTCATGATCAACAAACATTCGATTGACGGCCTCTTGTTGCTCTCCTCCCCCACATGCCCTGCAGGTGGTCTCAAAGTGTGTGTGTGCGTGTGTGTGTGTGCATCTTGACTTTAAAATGAACCTTTTTATTTTTTTTAGCAAAGTTTTGAAGCTTTGTGCAGGTGGCTGCTGATGATGTCATTCTGTTCCGTCTCCAGCGACTTGATTTCACCTGATGGAATCATCCAGAAGCCCCTGAGGTGTTTGTGGTCGGACATTCAGGTGATGCTTCCCTTCGTTAAACAAAACAGTTAATCAAAGTCACATTTTCCGTGTTTGTTTTGTCGATTTTTTACCACGAGCAAAAGAAAGGAAACACAAAGCTGAATTAGACAACAACAGCGACAACGACGGTCAAAAACTGTGTGCTTCTCCAGCCAACACACACACACACACACACACACACACCTGCCGTTAATTACCTCTTTCTCTACTTATGTACACATGAGAACTCACGCCACCTGCTGTGGCACAAACACAAATAACATTTTTACAAACAAAACAAAACAAAGTACAGCAAATGGCTCTGACACCATCTTGGATCGGGTTTTTGTGAAGTGCTGCATGAGAAGTTGAGCCACACGATGATCACCTGTTGAGATGAGATGGTATCAAGTGATAAAGATGTAAAACTATCAATAAAACAGATCAGACACATTTATATGTATTTCCACCTCCTGCTACCTGAGGTACAACATCATTCCGACTCAGTCGTTCTTAAAGACGGATGCTGTCTTTGAATCCAGACGGTTTCATGTGGTTTTGATGTTCAGAATCAGACGTCACACATGTTTCCCTCCTCTGCCTGTTTGCTTACTTTGGTTTCTGTGCAATTACAGTTGTGACGGCTCCATAAATAGGCGCCTCTGAAGGGAATCTGTCTCATTACTAGGAGGGCAGTTATTAACTCTCCATTGTGCCTGCAGGAAATTTGCACTAATGGTCACGAGAAGCTGCAAGAAACGGAACAGAGAGTCACAGTACGTCTGAGGGAGAAGAAGAACTTAAGACGGAGAGGAGACCAGCTGTTTGGAGGAGAGGTGAGCAGCATCTGCAGGTAAGTGTTTGGCTCCAGAACATCCCGGACCACTCGCAGCAGAAACAACGTCATGATTTATTATCTCATCGTGCAGACCGTGACTAATGCACTCAAACAATCAAGGTGCATCTCGTGAACTACAAAGCCCAGGGGTGTTCTCTCAGTCTACAACATTCCACACACGCACACACACACATTACAGCCACTCGCTGTGTGCATGCAGGCTCAACAAATGTCCACAAGTATCGGAGGAGGAGGAGGAGGAGGAGGAAAGAGGGCCATGGACGTTCCCACAGGGGGTTGGAGTGTGCTCCTGCAGCAGCAGCAGCAGCATCCTCTCTGGATGTGATTTTATTAGCTCCAGATGCCGCCGACCACAGGACTAGAAAACGTTCGATATTACGAGCAGGACACATCAAAAATGATGCTGCCCATCTGGAGCACAAATAATGTAATCAACTCGGGTCACCGGTCATCAGCGTCGTCTGGCCGCTGGGTAAACCCACCATCCTGTGACGTCAGCGCTCTCAGGGACGGGACGGGACGGGACGGGAGGCCGAGCGGGAGCTTTTGGGACTGTCCCCTAAGCCGCTGCACACGACCCGCACACGGAGACATTTGAGGAGAAAAGAAAGATGCGATGTGAGGGGCTGTCTGTGCCAGTGAGGGCTCTGATTTCAAACGTGCACATGGCTCTGATGTGTCTATTCCCCGGCCTGTCAGATCAGCTCTGCGTTACAGCGGAGAATGTCTTCATACGAACCATAAACACGGAAACATCACACATACTGTAGGATCCCTCACACACACACACACACATATACACACATGCACAGCCACAGGATCCCTTTAAATATTCAGCACCTGCCGTGTTTCCTGTTCGACTTTGATCAGCCACAGATTCTGCTCTGTCCCTTTCATCTCTGAACTTCAAAACCAGCCAGTGAGAAACCTGGACCACAAACCTGTCCTGGTTTAGAGGATCTCAGCGCTCCCTTGTATGAAACAGCTCCTTTCCTGCGCCCGGATCATCCCTCCTGATAAGCCCTGTTTGTAATCTAAAAAGCATGTGTGCAGAGGAGTCATTATTGGAGGAGAAAAGTCCCCAGGTAGTTTGAAAACTCCCCCAAAACAACTTCTTGGCCTGCTTCAGGCGCATTACCTCAGGCTCACGATGAGCCAGCACGCTAACCAACATGGAGCAATCTGCAGGCAACAGGAAGGACAGGAAAACTTTCCCCTGCACTCAAATTCAGTTTGCAGGGTTACTCGACACCTCCTCCCTCTTTCTTTTCTGTCAATACCTGCAACTTTGAGCAAAGAAGCTGAGTTAATTCTTTTATGGCCCTTTGCCTGCATTATTCAGTAAGTGCATTAAATATTCACAGCCACATCACTGATATCATCTTGTAGTCAATAACGCTGGAGGACACGTTGTGTTAGAGAACTGGAGTCAACTCCAGAAGTGTTTTCCCAACAAAATAAGAGCCCTTCAGCTTGACTTTTTGCACACACACACACACACACTCACACACACACACACACACATAGAAGGCAGCAGGGCATCACAGCGCGACTGCAGGCAACCACAGATAGACAGTCATCCGCCTTTATCAGAGCACGCTGTCCCACCTGCATCGATTCGCATCCCGTGGATTTGCCACTGGCTGCAGAGGGATCATCGGTGGAGAAGGAGGAAGAGGAGGAGGAGGAGGGGGGAAAGAAATGCTTCACACAAGCTTGAAGTTTCATGCAAGGCGAGAAATAGAGGAAAATGTGCCTTTGGAGAGCCAGGCTGTGCATGTTTGTATCACCGGAGCGCGTCAGGGCGAGCGTACACTGCGCAGAGCAGGACCTCTGTACCAAAAAGGGGGGCAGGTTTAGTTCCCGCACCGACAAAAACATCAGAATTACCCACGCTCACATCGAGAATTATATTAAAGTTTGACTGAGGATTGACCCTCGCTGTGAGTTAATGCGAACAACTTCCCGATTCCAACTCATTTCTGATGCAAAACCCCGGAGCAAATCCAATAATTACTCGATTTCATTAGAATCTACACAAGAGATGAAGCTCTTATATAAGCCACGCAACTATTTCGCATTAGTGAGAGCAACCCAGAATAACCTCCACTCGGACATTTGCAAATAAGCTCTGCAGAAGAAGAAGAAGTAACTGCTCTCTCTCCCTCTCTTCCTCTCTATCTCTCCCTCTCTCTCTCTCTCTCTCTGTGATCGAGCCGAGAAATGAGCCGCAAATAGAAGCAAATTTCCAAGTTTAAAGCAAAGACTTCGCTCACCTGATAATGAAGTTTTATTCTAGGAAGGCAGTTTTTTTTTTCCCTCTCCAGGCGCGGCGTCGGGCGCAGAGTGTATCCGTTCGCTGCAGCTTTTTGTTGCCCGTTGTTCCACCTCAACTGCGCGTCTCAGTCGCGCTGCATCACTTCTCGCTGTGTGTGGATGTCAGGGAGGCTGAGAGGCTGTGAGGGGGGACTCAACCCTCCCATTGGCTGCCATTCACAAGTCCCCGGCAGAAACACGGCGCAGAAGAAAAAAAAAAAAGAGGAGAAGGAGGGGAAAATGAGAGGTGGGGGGGAACGGTCGAGCGATAAAAACAAAAGGAAGATGGAATAAAGAGGAGATTAGAGCGCCGGTGAGGGTGGTTGCGTTTCAACTGCCGAGCGATGCTCAAGTTTAATAATAAAAGCCGAGCGGTCTCTGTGCACGCGCTTTCTTTACATTTGCATAATCCCTGATTAATAGTTGCAAAGTCAGAGGTTGAGTGTGGGCTTGAGTCAATCAATGGAGGTCTATTTTGGTAAAAGCCTCCAGTTGGACTCCCTGCTCCTTAGAAAACAGAAAACCGTAGATCATGGAGGATCACGATGGCTCATAATTAAATTTGGGCGGATTTACATGCATGCATGAGCAAACTAACATGTTAAATATTACTGTTCTGTGGTACATTTAATAACAGTAATTATTACGCCCTCAACGAGTTCACGTTTTGGTGACAGTTTTACATTATTATTATTATTATCATCATTATTTTCATTTTTGCATCCAACAGAGTTTTAAATTAACTCAAATTACAGACAAACAAATAAGTCAAGAAAGCCCAGCAGTGAATTAGTGGAAAATTTGTGAAACTGCTGCCTTTAAATGCTGCTGCTGAAAGAGATCAGGCTGCTAAATGAGGATGCTAACCCTGATATATGCTACCTGAGGTTTGTTATCATCATGTAGGAAAGCGAGGAAGAGGAGGATATAGTCCAACCAAGCTGCACTGATACTGTAAGTATCATTACAAGCTTTAAAGACAGCTTCTATGGTGTTGTGCTCTATGTTTACTTCTCCAGTTAGCAGCTAGCAGGCGGCTGTTAGCTAGAAGAAGTTGATTTTGGCTATTGAGGTTAGATATATCTGCTTGTCCAACTTCAAATGGTTCAACCAAGCTGCAGTTAAGCCTTTAAGTTTTTATATATAGTTAGTTATATATAACTAACTGTGATTTCCACATGTCAGGTGAAGGTTTGTAGCAGCTAACTGGCAGCTGCGGGCTAGCTAGCTAGTATGTAGCCGTTAGAAGAATCTGTTTTTCAGACAACAGAGGGACCAACCTGAGCTGCAGCCAGCTGCTAGCTAGCTAGAGTTAATAGAATAAAATAGAATAGAATAGAATAGAATAGAATAGAATAGAATAGAATAGAATAGAATAGCCATAAAGCAAACATCTCTGCCCATGACTGAATGCCATTTGCACCTGTAATATATCTACCTCAAGCTATTTTGTACCCTTCATGCTTGTCTCCAAAACACAGGATTCTTAGTATTTTGTTAGTATTTGTAATATTATAGTATTTTTAGTATTGAAGCAATCAGTAATATCTATTTCTATTTTCCTTGGTTTGGTATTTTAGCATTTTAAACTTAACTGAATGTTCAATGTGTTATGCTAAAGTCTGTGCTGGTTGTTTTTCTCATCTTTTCTACAGTTGTTATTGTTTCTGGCTGCTCTATGTGCCTTAATTGCCCCTCAGGGATAGAAGAAAAAAAAAAATTCAGAATAGAATAGAATAGAATAGAATAGAATAGAATAGAATAGAATAGAATAGAATAGCTTTATTGATCCCAAACTGGGAAATTGTGGAAATAAGTTGTCTGGGGCTGCAAAACTGAGAAGAAACTGATTTTCTTACATCAGTGGGTCCAAATGAGCTACGTCATGCTGAAATTTTGCACATTGAGACAGACAGCTACTTCTGTACTGAACTGTGTCCTTTTGGCTAATGTTTGCACCAGCTAGCAGGCAGTTGTTAGCTTGAGGAAGTTACTTTCCAGTCGTTGAAGTTGCACAAAGCTACTAATCCAACACTGAAAGGTCCAAAGCAGATGCTAGCTAGCTGGAGCTACATGAGAAAGTGAAAGAGAGAAGAATCAGATGGTCTGAATCAATGCTAAAATTCTCCACTTCTGTATTCTGCTTAGCCTTGTGCTTTCGGCGGCTGTTAGCTTGCTAGAGTTATGTGTGATGCCCTAGATCTCTATTTCTAGAAGTGTCGTCCTTCTTATGTAGAAATGTGATGTTAGCATTTGGCGGCTTTGTGTGTGTTTTTGTAAGCACAGCTAGTGTAAGTATAACCATTTTTCACATTTTCACCTGAAGCACAGAGAACGTTAATTCTTGGCAGCCACTCAGTGAGTCAGTGAAAGGTTCCTTCGGCCTATCAGAGCTATTCAAGCCTCAGTTTTATCCGATCTAAACAGGTTAACACATGTGACACCTTCACGTTTGTTCTCACTCAAAGTCACACATTGTTTTTCTCCATCGTTGGAGCTAATTATAACTTAACCTGTTAGTTTAGCTTGGGGACATGTGCTAAAGTGAGCCAATCTAAGCTAATGATGTGTGGCTGTGTGTAGGGGTGATGAGTGTTTATAGCAGATCCCACAAGCACGAGCATTAAATGCTTTAAATACAACACAGAATGCATTAATATGAAAGTGCTGAATATGCTTATAGAAAGCCTGAATCCTGCTGTCGTTACGGTGATGGTGTTTTCCTTTGTTGGGCCTGTTTCAGAGACGTGTTGGTTCGACTAAATAACCGTTTTGGACGCTGCGGTGCTCGTTGTTTTGTTGCTTTATTCTTAGAGGTGTAATATAACAGTGATTGTTTAAATTCCAACAACCGCTGCCAAATAAAAAGCAACACTAACAGTATATCCGCTGCGTTTGGCTGGCGTTGGTGTCCTCACATGAATCCAGAAGCTCAAACCTTGTTGTCTGAAGCTCACTTCACTGTTTCAGCAGATTTAGTCGGTAGGTGGGTGTGTTGTTTCTGTAACTGTGACTTCCAAGCCAGACTTTCTGAAGTGAAATCATAATCTACGTGCTGCACTGACGTGTGGAGCTGCTAATGTCAGAGTCTCTTTTTGGAGGAGAAGGTTAGAGGGAAATCTGATTACTGACCAAGCCTGTAAACTGAGGGGGGTTTTTACAGTAATCAAACTAATGCAGCGTAAATGCTTTATCCAGTGCCCGGCCTTGATCAGATTACACACTGTAATCTGTTATTTATTCATTATTTATACGTGAAGATACACACGTAATGTGCTCTTCTACCTACTGTTAATGTTTCTGCATGAATCAGGCATGTCGGAGGGAGAAAGGGATACTTCAGACGTCACATGAGCTTTAAAAACAACAATGAAACACGCTATAACTCATGGAGTCACATGTTAGGAGGCTTGGATACTTCACGTGGGAATAAAAAAACCACCTAAAAGAAGATTGTAGTGAGTTTAAAAGGGTTACCAAAATAGTTTTTAATAGAAATTCTTACGTCTAAGACGCTAACAGCTCTTTCTGATGAGGGAATGTGGACACAAACATGTTAGTTTGAAATGTAAAGCTTCTGTGATGAGGGTTAGAAAACTAATTTATTCGTCTTTTCTAGCAACAGAACAAAACAGGCCTCTCAAGGACATGATCGACTACTCTTATTTTTAATACTCAAAGCTGCCGTTGTAGGGAAGGTGTCAGGTGGGGACATTTCTTTCTGCTGAAAATTCCTTTTTAAATATTTTCTACGGCACAAAGATTTTTTTTTTTTTTTTCTGTGAGATGTATTTGATTATTTGAAGAAAGCAGGATGAGACGTTCTGCTGAGAAAAAAAAACATCGACAGGTAACAGTTTGTCCACAGGGGGGCGCCAAAAGCGACAATCTTCACGCCAAACTAACACAACTTTCTTAAAGTCTGTTTTGAAATAATTCATCATGAATCCAGTCCATCTGAGGAGGACATTAAGAGTCTTAAATTGAGCTATTATCTGAGATTTAACTGTAGCACCGCTAAAAAAAACGGCCTGTTATCGCTTCCATAATTAAAATGTGGTTTCATAAAGGCGGGTCTGCGTTATCTAATGATTGCAGGATAATGGAACAATTATAACAAGTAAATAAAGTATGATTTCTAGAGATAACATCATAATTAAATCATGGTCGGTACATTAAAGTAAGCTATATGCTGCTCTCTAAAGATATATATATATACACCTTTTTAAAGATATCCATCAGATATTAACCTCATTAAAACAAACTCACCTTTAAATATGAATCATATAATATGTTACAACATTAAAAACTCAAAACGAAGCGAGAGTTATTGTCTTAATCTAAGGTTTAAGAAGTCAAAATTAAGACCTGAGAAGAGAGTAATTCAAGTCATGTTTTTTGGTGTTTGATATTTTGATTTTTGATCCAGTAATACGTTTTTTACTCTAAATATGACAAAAACGCTTCTTCAGTTCTGAGATTTTGAACTGTAAATAAAATGTTTTCCGTCCTGATGTCGTCGTAGTGAAAGAAGATCTATGAAGGGTCGAAAAAGCAGAACTGGTTCTGTGTTTCATCATGTGTGTCTTAACATTTTCAAAGCACAAGCTTAAGCGGAACTTGATCCCCAAAACATATGTCACATCTAATAAAAATGTAGCTCACATAAAATGTGCAATATGAAGATGGAAGGAGAGTCTGCAGGCGTTTATGCTTTTATGGTCTCAGTTCTTTTTCTCTCTCTCTCTGAGCCAAAGACCCCACGCTGTGCATGCGTTACCACCCATGCAGTGTTTGTGTCATGATGACCACTGGCTGCTGCTAGATTCATGAGTTTAATCCCTGGAAGCGCTCCAAGCATCCACTTTGCTGCTGCCCTGTCCTCTCAACCAAACATCAAACTCTTGCCTATAGCGCAAAATGCAGCGAGCCAAAGGGATGTCTGCATTTGGCATCAAGTTCTATCAGGAGATCAGCCTGAGATGAATAACCGCTGCCCTTGACTGCATCATTGCTACTCAATGAGCTTACACTGCTTCAGTATTTTGTGCAGTTTATTTAACAGCCTGCCTCCGTAAACACATCAGAGCAGTGAGAGCGGGCTGCAAACACCACTTTTGTTCCGATGTGTCATAACAGCTACTTGTTTAGCATTAAACGCAGACAGTTTTCCTGACGTCGTAATTAGTGCTTTTTGCAAATTAACGCTTACAAATTATACAGCTGTAATGATCCGGGCTATGATTTTCATTTGCTCTTAAATATCTGCAGGAGCAGGAGCGTCCGTATGAGACCAGAGAGCCTGGATACGGCTGCTCATTCAGCATGTGTTACATTACAGAGAGATGACATTTATGGGGCACAGAGTTAGACAGGGGATGCAGAGGGCAACCTCAGAACAAATTTGTGCTCCTATTAAGCCTGACAGCTGAGATACTTCAGGATTTGTCAGTGAGAGGATGTAACAAATCTGAAGATACAGCCTCGCTTTTTTTTTTTTTTTTCCTTTTTTTCCCCCAAAACTCTGAGTTTCTGTGTTTATAGACGTCCAGATTTCATTAATCCGTCTGTCGCTGGCAGAGACTGAGCAGAAATGGAAATAAGAATGGAAGGCGGGATGAGCCGTGTTGACACAGCCTGGTTAGAGTGAACTGATACAACCTCCGTCTCAGCCGCGCAGGGCCAGAAAAATTAAAAGACTAAAACCATAATGTGTCAGGTCATAGTCTATCTCTAAATGCTTTCTAAATCCTCTATTCTGTCTGAGGCACTCAGCTCTAAGCTGCTTCACTCTGACCAAATGGGCTTAGGGCTCATTTCTGAAACAGCTGGCCATTGTAGTTTTCACCAAACATCACTCAGACAGCAGTAAACATGATACCGTGGCAGTGTTTCACTCTGAGATCTGGAGACCGCAGAGTGATTAATGTGAGATCGCCTGAAAATAATCCATGAACAAGACTCGCGTAAAGAAAATAGTCCCTGATGAAAGTTACTCAAGACAAAATATCTGCAGAACGGGACCCGAGCATGTTTCCACCCTCGAGTTGGAGCGATAAGACTGGAAGACAGCAGGGGTCCAGCACAGACACCGAGAGCTTCTCTTCTCAAAGTTTGCCTTTGTGGATCCAGTCAGAGTGTTTGAAGGGAGCTGGAACCAGATGGTGCCAGATGGGAAACAAATAATAATATTAATAATAATAAAAAATAGAATCAGTGAATTAATAAAAGAAAAAAAAAAAATCTCTTTTTTTTGTGAGGTGGAAAAACCTTCAAGTGGAGGACGAGAACAAACTTTCATTTGTGAAAAAAAAAATCAGACCTGAAGGAAAATCAGTATTTTTATTTACCATGAAAGCGTCTCTAAGGGATTTATTTATTTATTTATTTATTTATTTATTTATTTATTTATTTCGGTCACGTCAGCACACTTATACAACATCACACATTGTCAATAGTTGATCAAATTGTACATGTGCGAAAGGGAAAGACGGGAGAAGCAGAGCTTCTCTAGTCCCGCCCCCATTTCCTCAATATTTAGTCTCCTCTATCTTACACTGGACATGAGATCATCAGACCCAAAATATGTTCTTTTTGAATGTTATTTCTCATCAATCAATCAATCAATCAAACTTTATTTATAAAGCGCTTTTCATACAAAGAGATGTAACGCAAAGTGCTGTCCAGACCATTAAAACAACAATCCAGCCACGACCCTCACACACACACACACACACACAGACACATATATATATATATATATATATATATATATATATATATATATATATATATATATATATATATTGGTTGAGTACTGATGACACAGGGCCCAGAGGAGAGATGTAGCAGACACCAACTTCCACCAGGAACCCATGTGACAGGCCCCCCACAACCACAGCCAACCACCACCCCTGGTGCAAAGGGCTCCCCCAGAGAAAACACTGGAGATCCTAAAGCTTGATAAAAGGTTAAAAACAAATAAAAGCTAAAACATATATATAAGATGCATCCTATAAAATAACGTATGAATAAAAATGAAATAAGAAAATAAGAAGCCGAATCTACTAGAATAAATAAAGATTAGAATAGATGCTCGTGTTCTGGTCGGAGCTTCCCAGGAGAATCCACTTAAAGTAAAAGTCTGTGACACTCCAGCAGCCGGAGAAGTTTAGCACTCAGGAACAAGATCTGTCCTTTTTATAGAGAAAGAAAGCAAAACGGCCGGCGCGGCCATATTGGAAATGAGGCGGGCTTTGAGTCTCCACAGTAACAGCCACAGGGCGCCCGGCAGTCACATGATCTGAGCTGTGCCCCTGATTGGATGATCTTAATACTGTCTAAACTGCAGAGATGGAAAAAAAATTCTCCCCTGTAAATGTGCTTATTTTAGCTGTGAAAATGTTTTTTTTTTTTATTGGCTTGGTGTGTACGTGACTTCCGGTACTTCCGGAGCCAGCTTCAAGCGGACACTTGAGGACAGCAGACTTTAGCACTTCCTGATTGTCTCATATTTTCATCAGGAGGTTTCTGCTTGGTAACTTTGTAGATTTTATATGCAAAAAGAAAGATCCATCTCTGGTATCTGGTTTCAAATCTACGGCCAATCAAAACTTAACATGCAAACCGTAGTCCTGAAGCTACGCTGGGCTTTAGACGTGATTTGAATTCTTGAGTTATCAGCAGCGCAGGTTCAATAATCTTGAAAACACGATCAGGATTCGTCCACTTTGAGTTCGACAAAGTTGCTCGAAACAGTTTATCGGATGCTGGTTTGCAGAGACGGACTGGAGCAGGATTCTGGTCCCTGAGTTGGAGTGAGAGGATTCATGTGGACTGAAAGAAGACAGCAGGAGGCCCGGCACAAACAGTGATAGCCAACACTGCACATAAAAAAGAAATATGCTGAAAACGAAGACATCAAAGATCCAAAATCCAGCAGGAAATGTAAAAATCTTTCCATTTAAAGTGTGTTTGAAGGCTCATTACGTATGATTAAGCAGACCGGTTTTATTATGTGCTGATTTTATGGGTGAGACTTAGAGCTCTGCTGTGGCAGAACCCCCAAAAGGAAATCAATAGGTCTCCTTTTAGACACGCAGAGTCCTATAAACAATCCCAGAAAAAGATCAATACGCTACAGGAAAGTGAACAAGGGAGCATGGAGGAGTCAGGCGCCCGGGCACCCTGCATCACAGATATCATGGTCGTTTTTATTTTTTCTAAAGAACATCAGATACTCTGTTGTTCTGTGAAGCACAGATAAGTTTTTTTTTTTTATCAACACAGATACCCAAATCTCAGGAGAAATAAAAACACAGCAAATGTTTGGACGTTTCTTTCTCAGCAGCATAAATATCCACCGTGCCGCAAATGATGCAGCGTCTCCTCTGCAGAACCTGGAACTCCGCCTGGAGTCGACCGTATTTCTCCTGTCAGTTTCAAGCCAGATAAAGCAACATTTAACACAAGGAAGCAATTCAAGCCTGCTCACAGAGCGCATTGTGTAATTATCTTTGGAGGCGTTTCTTAAATCAGGGCGCCGCGTCGAGTGACTCACACTTTAAACAGCTGATGGTCACAAGTTTTCCTCAGTATGGTGGATTGTTCTTTTCAGCGCTGAGGGCTCTGACCTTAATATTTGTTTGATATGGCTGAATGAGGCACATTTCCTTTCACTGCTGAGCAAGCTGCCTTTCTTAGGAAAAAAACAACAACTTTGTCCTCTCTTGTCCTCTCGGAAAAAAGAAAGTGTAATCAGATAGAGATGGAAATGATATATTTGTTCGAATACTTAAAAGGCGGGAGTCGCATCAGGTGATCGATTGAGGTAAGATAAACTAAACAAGATAAAGAAATAGTCTCCTTTGAACGCCACTTTTTTCAGACAGCTGAAAACGAGGCCTGAGGTAACCGTGAGAGGCCTCGTGACCCCCGACGACGTCTCTGTTCTCTTTAATCGACCGTGCATCACATGACACTACCCTGATGTAAAGAGTCACAGAGGCCTCTGCTGCAAAGAGCTCCGCATAACTCTTTTGCAGGGGACGGAAAAGCAATAATGGCACTCTGGAGATGATGTTTGGTTGCAGGGAAGAAGTCGGAGCTGAAGGTTTAAACTGTGATAAACTGTGGTCAAAGAAGCGTCCAAGTTTTAAGGGTTCTTGACTTGCTGGAAAACTGCTCAAAGCAGAATTTATGAAGTTTAGACGGAAGAGAAAGAAGAAAGATGTTATCTCCTACTCAGACTGTCAGAGGTTTTCGGTCACAGTAAAGTGTGACCTGCAGCTGTGGGGGAAATTCAGGTAGTAAAAGCCGTTAACGTTTCACGGACTCTCATAAAAACTTGACTCCACTGCTAGCATGTTCTCCAAGTTCAAGCTACACGATTAGCTGTGGGCCGTCTGACGTCACAGACCACGCGGAACTGAAGCACACGTCTCACGGCTGGGCTCACAAGATCACTTGTTTTTATCGAGGACATTAACAGACATTTCTGTGCTCTGCAGTACGGAAGTCGAGAACGGCCATGGATTTTTCTCTTTTTTTCCTGCTTTTTTTCTTTTTTTCCCTGCACTGTTATCTCGTGATAACGACTTATTATTTCGTTATCTGGATATAACAAAGTTCGTTTTCTCGTTATCCGTGTGAGTCCCAGGGAGGTGAAATGTCAGATCACACTATCGATCAACGAGTTAGGCTGTACTTTAATCAAGGTCTAACCATAGACTGTATAATTAATGGACGTAGTCTCCGCGACGTCACCCGTCTGTTCCTGAAACGGACTTTTGAAGCCAAACGGTCGGCGCGGCCATATTGGAAATGAGGCGTGCTGTGGGTCTCCACAGTAACAACCATAGGACGCTCCACAGTCACGTGATCTGAGCTGTGCCTCTGATTGGACGAACTGGCGAGCTTGATATTGTGGACACTGCCGAATTAGAAAAAAATTCACCCCCCCTACAGTGCGTGCCGTTAGCGAAATTAGCGATTCAGACGGGAGACATTCTTTGTACCAGGCTGTAAATGTGCTGATTTTGGCCGTGAAAACGGCTTCTTTTGTCTTGGTGTGTTTGTGACTTCCGGTACTTCCGGAGCCTCAAGCGGACACTCGAGGAACAGCAGACTTCAGCACTTCCGCATTGCCTCATATTTTCAGACTGGAGGTTGCCGCTTGGGTCTAATACAGGCAGAAACTGCATCGTGCCTTTCTGTTAGAGACGGCGTTCAGATTAGTCCTCGTCGTTTAAGGAGAAAGACTAGCACGGTTACAACTTTACAGGCGACGGTTAAGTGATCCTGCTGAGATTGTTAACTTCATCAGCAGCCAGATAAGAGGACCGGGTCGTCTCCATGGTTACCGAATGAATACAATATGACAAGATAACCCCTTTGGGCATTGGAATAAACGGATGCATTGATGAGTTTTCGCGTCATATCATCTGGATGCAAAGCAAACTCTTCCAACAGGAGTCCATCTGCCATAAATAACTGGGCCCTGGGACACGATAAGATCTTCTCCGAAGTCTTGCTCCTCTCCGTTGCTGCACGCCCCCTGGATCAAGATGTGACTGAATCTCCTGAACCATGTCTCGAGTAACGCGCAGTCCATCCAATCTGCACCTCCCGTGCATCAGCTCTCGTAGGTTGAAATCGTTATAAAGAGAAAACGAACTTTGTTATATCGAGATAACGAAATAATAAGTCGTTATCGCGAGATAACAGTGCAGAAAAAAAAAAGAAAAAAAATCCATGGCCGTTCTCGGCTTCCGTACTGCAGCCTGCCCCCAAGTGGACACTCTTGGCGCTGCAGCCTTTTTTTTTTTTTTTTTTTTTTTTTCCCCTGGCCTGTTTTTCAACACTGCAGGTTGCTGCTTGATGATACAGCGAGTGAGTCATCCTCGCTCTAAACACGGCGGCTCGACACATGTCAAAGATAAGTGAGGAACTGAGCTCAGGATTGAAACTTTTAATAAGATCAAGATAAAAATACTCACATTAGATCAAACACAGTTCAAGTAAATGAAGCTAAAGAAGTCTAAACGCTGGCGTTCTGCTCAGCAACTTCCAGCCTCCTTTTCTAATGACCGAGGAGTTGTTGTTCTTTAATCTCACTCTGAGTACGCTACAGTGCCTCCATAAATAAAGTGGTTAAAGTGTTTTAATAGGACTCCGGCATGGGCACCTAAGCATACCCTGAAGCCAATTAAAGTGTGGATCTGCATGTTAACAGAGAGACAGATTTAGCGCCGTTTCCTCTGTGCACATATTGCTAATTTGGAAAGGTCTTTGCTCTGGTGTTTGGCCTCTGTGTGTACATACCCAACATGTGGATATGGCCTCCTCTTGTAATTCCCAATAATGAGGTGACCTTTACTGCTTTTCAAAATACCCGTTTCAGCTTCAGTTATTAGTGAACAATGCTTTTCCTCTTTAAGATAATGAACACACACACACACACACAAACACACACACACAAGACAGAGATTATGATCTGTCCTTTTCCGCTCAGGTCCAACACCAAGAATCCTCATTACTCTCCAGTAAGTTGATTCTTGGTGTTCAGGATGGAAGAGCAGAGCTGCCTCTGGAAACCCCCCCCCCCTCACACACACACACACACACACACAAACTCAGCGCAGATTTTCTAACATTGTGCAATAATCAACATAATTCTCTGCTGACAGAAAGGCAGCCACACCTCATGCTGATCTGCAGATTAGTCAACAGGAATATCTTAAAGGATCCTCTGCAGCTCACAGGGCCAGGAGGCTAATTCATCCCAGACTGTGTGCAAACAATCATGCGCCTAATAAAAAATACTGCAATGATGTGACTCGTCTTCACACACTGGGGCAAATCATCTTGTCTCAATTATCTTATGCACTGAGTGGAGTTTTTTGAAAGAGCTGAAAAACACAAAGAGGGGAGGTTTTAAAGGGACGGTTTTAGAAACGCCGTTCGATAAAAGGAGCGTTAAGATTTGAAAAGATTTTTAACACCATCGGACCGAAATTTGAGGACCTCATGCTCGAGGCAGAGGAGGTCAAAAGCATCCCGTCAGCCCTTCAACAACAGTGAGGCGAAGCGGCACACAGAGACTGTATCAAACATGCAGAGAAATTGCCAAGAGGAGTTTATATTTGCATGACACTGTGACACCCTGTGTTTATTAGCATGCAACCTCAGCTTTTGCACTCTGCGTCGGCAAAAACACCCTCCTTGCCCCCCCCACCCCCCGCTCCTCCCTCCCCTCCAGAGCCGAATCCATTCCACCTCTTTAACGGCGGGGCCCAGGCGTCCGGGCATGCTCAGCGAGCATAGCTAATCAGCCAAGCCGAGCCGTGTCCTTTGACGGAGAGAAATCCCTTCCCTCTCTGTCAGATGATGTGCTGGTGCTCTGACTCCAGCGTGGGTAGGAGGTACAGAGGAGCACGTGGAGGGAGAGAAAGGGGGGGTGAATGAATTAGCTTCACCTCTAAAGAGTTGGTAATGTTGCATTCACTCTCCAAGATTTTGGCAGGAAAACGCACAAACAAAGTGTCCCGTTAAATGATGGTAGTTCCACTTCCTCGGGTGTGTGGGAGTTTTTTTTTTTTTCTCCATGTCTGCAGAGGTTTAAAAGGAGCAGCTTCATGCATATGTAGAGATATAAATTCAGCAGCTCACCATTTAAGGTAAAACTCAAAGCCTAATGGTCTCTTCTATGTAGATGTGCAGCTCTGCAGGTTTCTCTGGTAATTGCTGCTAACATCTGAGGACTGTGTAGGTATAAAGCATCTCTGATAACGCTCCTTTCCTGCGACAAAGACCCGGAGCGGATTCTACCACAAGGTGTCAAAGGATGAGAAAGAATATTAAAAATGCAGGATTAGCATTTTAACATGGTGTTCAGGTGTAGCAGATAAACGGACACCGGACTGCCGGAGATTAGCTGTTCGTTTTTAGATGTGAGTGCAATGCGGCGCGCCGGGAGATAGAGGCATCTAAGACAACACAGTGACCCTTGGTGAAGCAACAGAAAAAAAAACAGTGTACATTTTGACGGCATCATAAATCATCGGACTCATGGCAGGCAGCCCAATTGTGCTGCGAGGGCAGGTTGAAGCTACCATCATCCCTCCTCCCATGTCCCCTGGCTGTGTCTGAAGAGAGAAGTGGAACGGCAACAACATGTCTGCTCTCTCTCTCTCTCTCTCTCTCTCTCTCTCTCTATCATCATTGATCTCTCGGCAGGCGGGGGCAACGACTGTAGTCACGTTGTAGTCACAATCCTGTGCCTTTGCGACGTTTTTCACATCAAGTTTGACAAACTACGAGACAAAAACAGCACATGATCCTCGAATGCACACGATTTAGCACGGGCTGAGATGCACTGAAATGCACTCTGGGAGGAAGTCTTTCTCTGTCTTTCAACTCCGGGGAAAGAAAGAGAGAGAGAGCGAGAGACAGAGACGGTACAACATGAAAGTACTGTATGAGAGTGAAAGAGGGAGAGGAAATGCAGACAGACACAGTTTGCCAGGAAGAAGCATCTCGAAGTCAGACTTGGTGTGTGGGTTTCAGAGGAGGGCCGGTGGAAATCATATTTATCCTGAAAGTGGAAGACTCCGAGCTTAGCGATCACAGCAAACATGGTCAGCTTGGGTTTCGGCTTTGGTTAAGATGACTCCAGGGAGTGTGGACAGTAGGAGGAGGCCTTGGATGCTTCACCCTCTCTTTTTCTTTTTTTCCTCTCTGCTTCTCATCCTCCCCACCCACTCCTGCAGCTGTTGACGTGGGCCATCATGGGGAATTTGTACAGTCTCATTCAGTTGGTGGAAAGGATTAGGCCTGAGCTCAAACACAGATGGACTGAGACTGCCCCCTATTAATAAATCCTCCTGTGATGCTGTATATTCATCTGCACATTTTTTTTTCTCTCCCCTTTTTGAATTCCGAGCAGCGAGTGGACACGGGTACAGCGGCGCACTAATCTGCCCGTTCAAAAAGTTACAGAGGGAGAGAGAAAAAGTGACATGACGAATTGAAAGAGGCTAGGGGGGGGTTCTTCTTCTTTTTGCATAATTTGGTTCCTATTAGCGACATCATTCAGTGGGTTTTTTCAGATGATAATTTGGAAATCTGGGGTTGCGGCGCTAATCCAGCGGCATTACACTTTACCGAGGGATTACTGAGTGACAACTTCAAGTGAAACGAAAGATGTAAGGGCCTCTTAAGCCGTGTTCCTATTAAAAGCCACAGCGCGGCGTGACACTGTGGCAGGCTTCATTGCACACTTGCCAACTAGTTGGGGATATATATCCCCTGATAAACGCTCCAACGCTCATAGGGATTTCTTCATCTTTTATTTATTTTATTTTTCATCCATTTTAAACTTGTTTTCAAACTAGCTTCCTGGTTTCTTTTAGGGCTACTGTTTGTTTGGGGTGCTTCGCAGAGTTTTCGGGGGCTTGTAAGAGCCGATGTTTAAGAGAAGAAGGGTGAAGGTCTCTGCGATGCTTCTCTATCTCACCCTCCCTGATGCTGCTTCGCTATCTGAGGAAGCCTCACAGTAATTTAAAGCTTTATCCAGGTGACTCCTGGAGATGAGTTTTTCTTTCCACAAACCGCCTCAAATCCTCTCAGGTGTTCACGGAAGTTAAAACATCTCCAGGTCAATTTTGAGGTTTTTAATTTTCGCAGCTTTCATCATCTTAACCAGCTGTCAATGTACCTGCAAAAAAAAAAAGGCAAAAAAAATGGCAAAAATCTAATCTCAGACTGTAGATTTAACATTTATCCTACAAACTCAGACATTTATACTTATCATAGACGGACTGACACAGCTACATGTAGCTCTACTGGTGACGTGCTGCACATACGTAAATGAACGTAAAGATGTTAGCTGTCAAAACTTGCCAATCTAAAAGATTCCAGACCATTTATCTAAATATTACTGTGGCTATATGACTTCAACAGGGGTCGCAATGTCTACTGCGATCAAGCTCAACTCAAGTTAGCTGTCATGGCTAGTTAACTACAGCTAACATCTTTTAACATTCTGCTTTGAACAACTACAGCTACTAGAATGGCTCTGACATATTCAAAGAGTTTAAAAGTTTCAGGAGATGGAATCGTTAGCAACTTGGTTTTTGTTTTTAGCCAACCCCAGCCAACGTACTTAGCTTACCAATGCTAGAGAGAACGAGATTAGCTTAAATACTATGTCTACTTTTCCCCATTTTTCAGGTGAAACTATCAAATTAAAAGAGATACATAATTTTGAAGCCGCTAATTCAGCTAAAGTTAGCTTGAGTAGCTAGCTGACAACAGTTCAAAGTGTTTATAAGCAACAGATGTCATTTAAGTTGGTATATTTAAACTTTTCCAAATGAATATTTTGTGCCCTTTTATAGATTAAAACACATATAAAAGAAATATATGAACTTTTAAAGCAGTCATGACGCTTTGGTAGCTTGCTAATACCAGTCAAAACATCAACAACTGATAATTGTCCAAAAATGATGGTTTCTAGCTTTAAAAGAAAAAAACATTCCCCGCCTTTAATCAGATGAAACTATCAAATTAAAAACAGATACAATTTTAAACAGTTCATTTTGTTAAGTGTAGCTTGTGTTGCTAGCTGACAACAGTTTAAAGTATATACTGGTAAAAAAAAAATGTAATTTTAGCTGGAATAAATAATGATTAATCGGTAAAAGTAAAGAATTTATTTCCTGTTTTTTAATAGTGAAAACACTTAAAGAAAGAATATAAGCAATAGAGCAGCTCTGTAGCTCTTAGCTTGGGTAGCTAACTAATAAGAAAGCAAAGTTGATCCTTTCCAGCAAAAAATGAAATATTACTTCCTATTTTTTTTTCAGGTGAAACTGCCAACTTAAAAGAAACTCATAATTTTTGAAGTATACAAGCTACGGTTAGCTTACGCTTTAGCTTATGCTTAAAGAGGAAAAAGAAGGGATTATAAAGTTGCCATGTTGCTTTTAGCATGGTGCGCTAGCTAGCAAGCTAATAACATTAAAGTTGTCATTTAAGCTGATAAAGCTTAAAGTGAAACATCCACTCCTCATTTTTAGGCAGAACTATTAAAATGTTAGATGAAATGCATTTTTTTTAAAGATGTAGTCAAAGTTAGTCAAAGTTAGCTTGTTTAGCTAGTAAACAGCAGCTCAGCCTGATAGAAGTGAGAGTTGTGATTTTAGCTAACAAAAATGGTGATTTCTAAAAAAAAAAAAAAAAAGCTTAACTTTGCCCCTCCAAGGGACGATATTTAAGAGGAAAGATGTTACTTTAAAAGCAGTTATGTAGCTAAAGTTAGCTTACAATGGCTAGCTAATCCTAGATCAAAACATGTACAATAAGAGATTTACTGTTAGCCAGGAAAACTTGTAGGTTTTCAAGAAAATAAAAAAGGTATTCTTTTGTTTTATTCTGGCAGGAAATAAGTCTTCACACCTTCAGCTGCCCACTGGAGATTTTAAGGTGGAAAGCTGCTGTTTTCACTGCTAACTCTTTAAAAAGGAAAGTCCAACTGAAATGTAAGGAAGCACGATGATGCATGGGAAACTATGGATAGATGTTTAGTGCTCGTAGATAAATCGTCTTTTAAAGAAAAACATTTAGTTCTCAGATATGTTTGTTCTGTTTCACAGAATAAACACAGACAGAAGTAGCCATTAGCCTAGCGGCCAGCTATCTCCACATGGGGAGATATTGGTATCCTTTGGCCCTGATGAAATGAGTCTGGCTCTTAAGCTATATTCAGAGATCAAAGAGACACACAGGAGGGTTAAAGCAAGAGAAGGAAAAGAATTAAAAAGATGTTTTTCCCACAGTGACCTGAATATGCAGCCAGTTCAAGACGCATCGCTTTCCTCTCCTGTCTGCTGACTGGATCCCAGGAGGGGGACAAAGTAACTGTTCAATCCCAGGTAATTAACTTCACCACGACCCAGGGAACACTCGCACCAGACACCACAATCCTTTAAGCACAACACTCCATTAGTCATATCCCACAAGGCCGTGCAAATGGCAGGACAAAAAAACAGGGGCATGCTGGGGGCTCATCCAGCCCATATAATCACCAGCACACTGAGGAAAAATGTCCATTAGCTTGGACCATAATGAGAGTGTGTGTACAGTAGGTCTGGCTAGTTCTGCTTTCTCAGTCTTCTTGGCAGATTTTTTTTTTTTTTTTCCTCCCATGAGGTCACTTTTCATAACGCATACATATAGTATAACTCTAAGTTTAATCATTGTAAAGCATCCAAACATAATGCAGATGTAGTCAAGAAACAGAAGGAAGGTAGTGCTGAATCAGGTCCTCGGGGTGAAACAGACAGGTGCTGCTGGGACGGAACAGAGAGCAGAAAGCTAAGACGTAAAAACTCTCAAAGTGTGGGTCTGGAGTTTCACCTGAAAGTCTTGCAAGGTTTCCAAAAATATACTATGTAAAAACAGTGTTTTCGCATATGGAAGAATGATTTCTGATACATTTCAACCACTACAATGAAACCCAGTCACTCGGACCGTTAGTAGAAATGCTAACAGAACAGAAATGCTAGTCTTAAAATGACTCAGCCATTGGGTTCAGGATGTTTGTGAAGGTCATGAGGTATTTTTTATCTCCTTACACGTTGGTTAGTAACAGTACAGTCAGACAAGAAGCAGAAATTTTTGTGCAGTTTGGTTCTCTTTGAGTGACCCTGACCTGAGCGAGAGGGATTCAAGTCTGAACTGAGACTTGAGGCTTCAGTTACTCACCAAACGTGATTAAACTGTTGTTGGGGTTAAATGATAGAAAGGTATTGGTTGGAAAAAATGGTTATTCAACTTTTCAAGAACAAAAAAACGGTTTGCAAAGCTGTTTGGGAACCTGTACATGTTCCTGATTTACGTATTGCTTTTTTCTTTGGAACCTGACTATGACTGATGGCTTTGTTTAAAAAGGGGGGGTTTGTGTGGTGTGCGCTTTACAGTCCTTCAGGTACCCTAATAGTTGCTTTATAGCTTAAAAAACCCCCAAACAAAATTAAAAAACAAAGTATTTTTCTCCGTCTGAAATACTTGGTTTTAGCTGCTGTCTCTTTAAGGCTCGCTGCTCCATAAAAGCCCCACTCTCTCTGATTGGCCGGCCCTTTGGGGGCATATCAGGGGTGGAGCTATTGGCAGACATTACAGGATCCTTGAGCCCTGTTTCCACCAAATGGTCCAGTATGGATCAGTACAGCCCACCGTGCCCTTCTTGGTGGGCGGCATGTGAGCCGGATGCTGATAGCTGAGTCAGCTACGCAATAAATCCAACCAAGAAGAAAAACATATCACAGTAAACAAACCGATATTACCAAGGAGGTTGACCATGAAACGCTATTTCGTGACGCCATTTTCCAAGCAAAAAGAAAGTTATATTCACAAAGTCGCCTGGAGATTCAAACAACAGGGTTATGTGTTGTTCTTTATTATCGTTGTTGCACAGGAAGTGACGATCTTTTTGACCAATCAGTGGACTGCAGTGTTTCTAGCTCCACCTTCTGGGGTCAGATCGGTACGTCTGGCATCCCAACAGAAAGGTACCAACAAGTGGGACGGTGCGGGTCGGTAATTTGGGGACCTGTCCTGGTTTTAGCGAAAGGATATAAAATGCGTGCCGTTTTGGGACAAACTGAACTGAAACACTTGGTGGAAACGGGGCTTTACTCCCTCCAACATGTCATGAACCAATCAGGAGATCGTTTCAGGGAGTCTCATATAGACCTTGTGTTATTTATTAAAAATGTGCACATGCTTAGTATAAACATCCAGTGAATTATACTTATGTATCATGACTGAATAATTAAAAGCTGGTTTTGGTTTAGGTGGACGGAGTTTGGGTGATTGGAGGAGTCCTCGTCATGTGTTGTGAATGTGTAGATTTGATATCATAACATGTTTGGTTCTCACCTTAACTGCTCGTTTAGTTCCTCCACTGTGGTGAAAATGATCTGGTGTTAATGCAGCTCCAGTTCCCTCGGATCCTTTCAGCCTTAAAACAAACACAACATTTGGTGCCGTATTTTCAGTCCCGGTGATAAAAGCCATGAGACTCTCAGCGTTTATGTACAAACAACTGTTAAAGTGCTCACGAAGCGTGGATGCTGCGATGCCCTATTTGTAGTGATTTCGATCAAGACTGTCAGGCGAAAACAAGGCGTAGGTTGGTAGAAGACTTTTAGTTCAATACAGTTAACACAAACAAAGCTTAAGAAAGAAAGACGACTGTAAGGTACATAATGTTCACATCAAAGACTGCAGCAGGCACTTTCATGGCGTCGTCGTGTTGTTACATGAACAGAACATCCTCAACATGCTTAATCTTTCCTTTCACACGAGCGACTCTGCTCATTGTCATCGAGCCAGGCAAATCAAATCTAAATACAGTCCATGTCCCTGGGTGTGAAATAGACTGAATTCAGTCAATAGAATATCTGCAAATGTCAAAGCAGCTTGAATCAAAAAGCTTATTGAAATTTCTATGCAGCTGTATGGGTGTCTCTAATGAGGTAGGGGAAGAACAGTGTTTCTCTGACTGTGCAGCAGTCTAACCAATTATCAGACTTCCCTGCTGCTGAACCATGGGAGAAAGTCCATAGGTGATGGTGGGAGGACGAGGGGAAGCCACGTTGTTTAAGTGAGAAGGAACAGATAATAGACTTTCTCTGACTGCTCCCTCTCTCCCTCATTTCTTACTTTCCTAACAAATACGGTCCCGCCGTTTCCAGCAGACAGCCATCAGAGAGCCAGGCGAGTGATTTGACTCGATATGTCAAATCTGAGTCTCATTGTCTTTGGGAAATATTTTATTCATTAGATGGAGTTTGGATGCTTCTTACATTCATTTTCTGGTTTGCTGGCCAAACAAGTTTGTTATCCTGCTTGATAAAAAATGAGCACAACTGCTCATATCACCTCTGATCCGACCGATTCGGCTTTAAAAAGGACAAATTTACATGCGAGGTCTCTGCATAAACATTTGCTCAGCCGTCATGGCCAGTTTTGATGCATTTATTGGAAATTTATTGTATTTTAAAATCATTCACTCCTTTCTGAATCACAGCCACCAGCCTTCAGTTTCTTTACACACACTGCTGTGTATCAGAGTTTCATGAATGGCTGAAAGTATACAGTGCAGCATAATGTGATGTATTTAATCTGACAAGCCATCGATACTGTAAGCACTGGAGCCCAGCGGTTTGTTTTCTTTCCCTGTCAAGCCACAGTCAAGTTTACTTTGGTTCATTTTCGCATTTGGCTCATTTAGGTCGGCACTGCCCAATTATAAGCCAACCAGGGCCTGTAAACAAAAGTCACATGGACTCAAATGGAGCTTGTTAATTGGCAAAAAAGTTTCGGTAACCTGTCATCCTGCCAGGTTAGAGATTCGGTGAGGACCGCGGGGGGTAGAGGTGGGTGGTCGGGTTTAATAACGCTGATATGACTCCCCGTAGCACGTCTGCATGTCGCTTATTATGGATTACTTTGCTGGAAGTTACCGACGCTGAGATAAATACCAGTCATACACACAGAAATGAGCTAAACGAGAGTTTTTCCAGTTATTTTTTGGTCACTTTAACCTCTAATGGACAGAAACAGATGCGGACGGACGGACGGACAGGAGAGCAAAACTGAGAGAGAGACGCCTCGGCTGTAATCCAGCTCAGGCTGCTGCAGACTCATCCTCAAATCATAAATTCAAATCTGTTTACCAGATTTAGTTTCTGTCTTCATGAGAGGAGGTTGTTTTGACTGTTCTGACTGAAATGTATGAAAATAATGATGTTTATTCATCCTGAGCCTTTTGAATGATTTTCAAACAAGGTTTATTTATTCATTTTCACACACTCATATCACCAGTATACACTAATAATTCTGATTACTAAATGTTAAAAGGGCTGCCAGAACTACCTGGAAAAGCTAATGTTTTCACCAGGATAAAGACTTCGTTTCCCATGAGCACTTGCACCCACTTTCATGAGGATCTGACTCTTGGCAAGGCAAGCGTTTGTTTTAAAGCTAAAGAATGGTCTTATTTTTGACATTTCTTCTCTGTAATCAAGACGACTTTTCCCAGGATGCAAAGCGGCGAGGTAATGTATTTATTTCTTGTTTGAAACGTGACAACAATCAGACTTTGTGAACTCAGTTTGTAGCATAGTTTAGTGTCCAGGAGGAGAGCAGACTGTTGAAAGTTTAGCTGTTATACTGTTAATGAAATCTGACCAACATTCAGTAAATAAAATACAGCACTCTCACAGTAAATCACAGGTTAGTTACTAAAATAATTACAGGAAGATTTTTACAGTGTAGTTAGCATGTTAGCCTTTCGATAGCTCTGTCCACCTGCTCTCCAGGGGTTTCAGCTGTTTTTTTTTTTTAAAGAAACTCATGATAATGTTCAATATTTACCTGTAACCATGTTGTCATAGGTGTTATATCAGAGTGGTAGCTAGCATGTTAGCATCATAAGTTTTCTGTCCCATTTGACGCTGTTCCCCATGAACCCATGACAACAGATCAAATCCTTCCAGATCGTACTTATCAGAAATAGCTTCGTCCTGTTTGTTGTGGCTTTTTCTTTTTTAAACTACCTATTTTTGAAAGTTGCATCCACAGAAACCAAAGTGTTACAAAGAGACGATGAGAGTAACAGCAGAAGCTGAAATAAGAAAATAAAGAGATGTGATTGGTCAGTTATTCAGTGAGTTAACAGTAAAGATGGCTCAGTGCAGAGGGATGCTTCAAACAGAGCTATAGGTGTGATGGATTTATACTTTTGACCTGTCAGCTGTGTGAACTCTGTTCAATATCTGGAACAAGTCGCTCCTTCGAGTTCCTCCTTCCTGGATTCATAGTCTGATGATGGTTGGCTGTTAAATGCCGATAAAAAAATCTCTCCTTCCTCTCCTCCTTGAGTTGTTTTATGCTGTACCAATGCCATTCTTCCTCCAAACAAGCTGCTCTGCATTTCTTGGATGATAACTGAATGTTTCCGTGCAGTTATTTCACGCCACATGAGTTTTAAATGGCACCGTCTTCACCTGACCAGCGAGGATGCTCCTGCCGACTAGTCAGACCTGGCGATGACACATCCGGGGCAGGGAAGCGGACCCGAGGCCCCGAATCGCTCCTGTGAGGTCACCAAAGGAAGACAAGGCATCCTTTCCAAACTGGTTCCTGAGGAGAGGAGGAGAGCCAAGCTGTGGCAGTCCGGCCCGCTGCTTTTGTCAGTCAGTCAACGAACGGCAGAGAGTGGAGGTCGCGGAAGAGCAGGAGATGACTGATTCATAGGCTGGCGAGCAGGCTGTGTGAGGACATGCAGGCTAGTGTGTGTGTGTGTTTGATGGGTACACAGTGGATGACAGATTGGCAAGGCCACGAATGGGCCAGGCTCCATCAGCACCGCAGGCGGCTGTGATGTGTCCATTCTCCCTTCACTCACCACAGCCGGCCAGAGCAGAGCTGTCTGTGTGACTGCCCGTACGTACGTGTGGGTGCCTTCGCTCGGCTCTTCCCCACTTATGGGAGTGTTGTTTCAAAGCAAGAGACACCATCACTTTATTTTGCCAAGTACAATGAAGGTGAAAGTTTGTCTTGGTGTCGCTGTTGCAGAACGGCGTCGACAGCTAACTTTGTAAACGAGAAAACAAAGACGGAGAAGCCGGGTAGCCGCCTGCGTTTGTTGTGTGTTGGTTTCTCTTCACGGGCATTTAAGCCCAAGTTTGTGCACGGCAGCGCGTGCAGATTGTCTCTGTTTACAAACGCGTGCACATTCACAACCAGGGGCAGGACGAGATAATAGAAACGCCTCACAATTAGTCACAATGACAGCTGCTTTAGTGCGGAATAATTTGCCCGAAGAAAGAAGAATAGCTACATCTGTATCATCTCAGGAAACCTTTTGAAAATGATGTTTCTCCGACGTGGCTTTTTGATAATGGGTTTATCTTCATTTGATCTTCCTATATGTGAGAGATGCATAAGAATGACAACATGCTGCAGTGTGTGTGCTTCATGTATATGAGCAGGCATGAATGAAAGATTACTGGGGACGTGTCGGGAATATTAAACCAAACCGTTAGGCCTTATCTTAGACGTCAAATCACCCAGACTTTTAAAGGATCAGCTCTGTGTGTCTTATTTTAATTCACGTGATATTTTTTATCACTATTTTCTTTCTCTGTTCTCTAAACTCAGCTGCTCCAGTGAGAATAACTGCTGACTCCTCTGTGACTTTTATTTTGAAGTTGTTATTCCTCTCACAGATGGAAAAAAAAAATAAAGCTCAGGAGAGGCGTATGAAAGGATCAAAGTATGAAGCTAAATTGTTGATTGTCGACTTACCTTTGGTGAACGGTGGCTGAACTGAGACTTCTGTGTGCTGTTTGAGTGAAGATGAAATTCTTCTGCAGTATTGACTCGTTCTAATCCTTCTTTAAACAGAGTCCAAATTGGGGCTGAACATTTTAACCTCCCGCCCTCTGACAGATTATGACTGATGAAGCTAAGATGCTAACACGCCTGGTTCCTCCCTGACAGCGCCCGCCATCCTCCACTTGTCAGTGTCAGGTAACCATTTCCCAGGTGCCACCTTCGATTACTTAGGATATTGCTAATGATTATACATTGTGCGTGAATGGGAATGTGTGCTGGGAAGTTTGGTGGTCTAAAGCCGGAGTCGGCTGTAGCATGACTAATGATGTACCAAATGAAGGCTGGACTTCAATGAGTGTCTTAAAGAGCAGAAGCCATTTTAATTACTCATCTCTCTGGCTGTCTGCGCGACCTTCAGTCAAGACCTGGACACAAGTCAATTACAGTGATGATGTGCAATCTCCATATCTGGCCGTATACCTCGCGACCGCGCCGGGCCTTGGAAATGGCAGATCGTCAAAGGTCATTAAAATATTAATGTGTAGGTCAGGGGGAAAGTTAGAAATCAGCTGTGCTTGAGTAGATTCATGGGAAATAATGTCAGATAGAGTACAGGAGGCAGAGGTGGCTGAGTTCACCGCGTCTTCACGAAGGCGAGGAAGAGACGCGCGTACTAGGGATGGGCGAGTACACCATTATCTGTATCTGTATCTGTTTGCCCATCCATATTATCCGTATCCGTATCCGTACTCGTATGGGCGGGGCCTAAACCGGAAGTGGTTGTGTTTTGCCCGGAAATGGGCGGGGCTTAAACCCGAACTTTATTTTAAGTCTGAAACTGGCTTTTTTTTTTTTTTTTTTTTAAAGGCTTTTGTGTGATCAGCTATGTATTATGTACAATTGGTAAAATGTGTATGTAGTGGTGTGAAAGACTGTCTCTTTATTTATGATCTGTGTAAATTTAATAGGTGATTTGTGCAAACATTCAGTGGCAAAAAACTAAAAAATATGTCTTGTTGTTCACTTTATTTTCAAAAACACTGTGCTCATTCTGAGCACAGTGTTTCTGTTTCTTTCTCACCAGCCAAACTAAAATCACGCAGCCAGTTTAAAAAAAACAAAAAAAACGCGACACCAGGAGTTTACAGCTTTAAGCCTTCAAATGCGTTGCGTGTACGTTGCAAAACAGTTAATCGAGTAACTTTAAATATAAAAAAAGAACTAAAGAGATGCGAGACAACGAAAACCTTAAAAAAAACGGTCCTGAATTGAAGCAAGAGGCACTGACCAGCGCGACACGAGCCGTTTTCAGCCCCGTCTTGTCACATGCATCGCGTATGACAGGAAATAAGTTGAAGAAGTAACTTTAAATACCAAACAAACCTCAATAGAGACGAGCAGAAGAAAACTGAGTGAGTAGTACAGAGATTAGAGCAACGTAAACTACAGTCAACTCAAGCAAGCAAGAGAAGCAGTCGCTGTCACTCGCTGCCTGTCTGTGTGTGTGTGAAAGAGGAGAGCAGGCACCTCCTCGCTGCAGCATGTGGGTGCAGGGAGGGGGGTGTGCTGTGTGTGACTGGCCAATCACAGAGCAGGAAGAGTGAAGACAGTAGTTGTTGATACCCAATGAGGATTCTTTTAGCACAGATACGAATAATCCTAAAAAAAACCTTGTGTTGTGCTCGGACTCAGCAAAAATGCATTATCCGTAACGAGTACTCGTTTGAAACGAATATCCGGCTCATCCCTAGCGCGTACGATCATATCAGAGAGCAGAAGTGCTTCTTCAGAGTCTTCAGTGAAGGAGATGTGGATTTGAAATGTACTGACGGTTTGAAAGTGATCTGACCTCATAACAAAATCAGTCTCTAAGTGCCGTCAAACATCCTCCTTCCATCATCACAGACTGATGAAATCAGAGCTGAAGAGCGTCGTCCATTTCTCGCTAGAGATGGAGAACCAAAACATAACGTGATTTGAGATTCTAATGCTAATCTAGAAGTTGCAGCCTGGTGAAGAAAGGATATGCTCTCTTCTTCTTTGGTTTCTGTATCCATTCTCAGGTGGACACTGAAGAGACTTAATTTTTGCTCTTCTGCATTGGCATCATTTTCCAGCTCTGGAGGTTGCTGCTCGCACAAGTTTGGCGACAAGCTACGAGATAATCAGGCTGATTGTCACTGATTCCTTACTCTGAATTTAAAAAGAAAAGCCAGATCCTGACTTCTTGATAACACTCTATGGGAAGTTACTGATGAGGGCTGTGTGTGTGTGTTCAGTAAAGAGGGGAAATGTCTAAAGTTACTTGAAAAGGACAAACTCCACATCATAAAACTCTTTCAGTAGGTAACGTTGTGTTTGCACTCCTTTATTTCCCAGTCCTGACAGCCACAGGCGAGAACAGTCCGTGATGAGGGGTTTTGATTTATTACCCTCACTTAAGCTGTGAGCTATTTATGTTCAGAAAAAAAAATACAGAAAGCTGGTCAAGTAACACTGTAAACTGGATAATTATTCCCTCAGTCATTCATTTTTTAATCATCCACCTTTTGGCTATTTATTCCAGAGCTGTGAGTGGATGGCAACAGCAATAAACACGCTGACTCTTGGCGGCATCACCACCCACAGCTGCTCTGGGAGAGAGCTGTTTTACTCAGGAAGTCAGTTGCTTGGAGTCTATTTGTCTTTTGTAATTACCATTCAATAAAGGAAAACCCTTGGTAATTATCCTCGGCGCTCAGTGAAACCAATCATTGTGAGTTAACATAAACACAGAGATGTTTTTTTTTTTTTTTTTTTTAGTGGGTGATTCAGACACTGCACTGCTTCGCCGAGGGATCGCGGCTCAGCTCTGAGATCAAACAGCGTCGAGCACACGGGCGGCCAAGCCCCATCTGTGTCCCTGACCCCCTTAGAGAGCAGGGTTGCGACCTCATCTTGGAGTTCAGAGTGAAAGGGATTCTTGCCAGGGTGGCGGGCCCCTTGCTGAGGACCGCATCATGTGCATCATTGGTGAAAGGATTGTCCAGGTCAAACGAAACAGGAAGACTTGAGGGAGCTTCCCTAGCCTTCACTCTGATGGCGCCCAGGCAGCACGTGGCTTTAATTTGTCTGGAGCGTTGGCGAGGAAAACACATATCAAACACTTTCACTTCACTTCACACGGAGAGTTTGTTAAAGCTGGCATGAAAGCAGGAGTAAATCAAAGACGGGAGTCTCTTAAAACACCCACATAACAGAGTAAAAACAACGCACATAATTATCATAAAAGAGTTCGTTTTGATGTGACGTCCATTTTCTTAAATAGTGTGAGAGTGGAGGATTACATTAACTTGATAACTTTGCAGCTCAGATTAAATAATAGTGTCTTGATTATTTTAATTGGTCACTAAAATGAGACAAGAATGTTTGTGATCCACATCAAAGTTAGCAGCAAGCTAATAAACATGAGAGTTAGCTTAAATAGCCTTATTTAATTCAAAGCTTTGTATGTAATGCTAAATGATGAATGTGTATCATTTGCTTCAGTTATTGCTGTAGGTTTGAGTTTTTCCTGCTAAAACAGCTAGCCGCTATATCTGTATTATAGCTTTACCCTCTGCAAAATTAGCTAGCCTAATGTATTGTTTGCTTGTGTCTTATTAGAGCCAGTATCTTTAGCTACATGATAGATGTCATCTTTAACTGCAGGGACTGCAGGGTTTTCCATACTTTTCATCCCCCAACCCTCAAACCTGTGCCGTTGGAATACACTAACAGGCCGATCCAAAAACAGATGAACATGAACAAAAAAAAGGGCCAAAGATACTTAATTTAGCTGAGCGGTGGAAACCAGACTACATATTGGGGGTCTTCAACAAAGAAATATGGAAACAGATTAAACACTTTTGTTTTTGTTTTTCAATAATGATGAAATATTCAACTGGAAACAGTTTTAATTTTGGAAGGCCAGAGTTATTCACTGAGTTATTAATCAGCTCAATAATTAACAGACTCAGAGGGTCCCTACCCCCCAGCTTGAGGTGTTTGTGAACCATTAGGTTTAATTTCTTTAGCTAAATGTTGGCTATGTTTCGATAACGCTTGTATTGTTGGCTAGGGTGAATTATGAGCTGATGTATCTTAAGTGTTTGTACCGTTAGCTACTGTACCTTTAGCCTTTGCTTGGTTGGCTTTGTCCTTGTAAGCTAACATAAATAAAGGTCAACAAATGCCCACGCTAAGTGCTTTAAATAAAAAAGTGCTGCAATAAAATAAAAATATAAAAGAACACTACATGTAAAACACAGAAATAATTTAAAAACATATGTAAAATGAAAAGGGCATGCAACAAGAAAATTAAATAAATAGATAACACCTTTCAACATTTGACTTCCCCAGTGGTTTGCAAGTAATGTCAGGAATCACACCCGAATCTTTCTGGTGCTAAACTTAACAAATAACCAAACCATTCCATCCCCAGTTCAACCAAAAACAGTCCAACCATCAGAGGGGTTTTCTTGATGGACTGGTAAATGGGTAAATGGGTAAATGGGATATGGTTGTCGTTCACTATAAGAGTCTCACTGAGCCTCACCTGTTCATCTAAAGCTAAAGAGAGTCGATGCTCTGAGTGATGCACTCAGGACGTAGAGTAAAAGAGGCCTAGCATACCTACACACACACACACAGACACAGACACACACAGAGACTGCAGGGTTTTCACCGTGCAGCATCCATCAATACCTCACACTGACACCTATACAATCCCATGCTCTCTACCTCTAACCCTGCATTGTAGCGTACGCCTTGACGCCAGTTTCCTATCTGAGCTTTTATCTCTCTGACACGCCTGTGCCTGTGACATTTAGATGAAAGCTGTAGGCCTGGCTGGGAATAATCTGCACTGATAGGAAACGTCTTGCAGCTGCTGTAGAGAGAGAGGAGCTGGAGTGCCGGAAACATCTTTCCAGTCTCTCTCGTCTGCTGTATGTACAGGAATGCCTGCGTAGAGATAAAATCATAGATACAGCAGAAAAGATACACACCTGAAGCTGTCAACATATGCACTTAGAGATACATGGAAGCTGCTTCCATTCCTTTAATTATGCCGATACTGTCCTGAGTAAAATCTCAGGATTCATTCATAAAACTGATCTGATTTTGTTGATAAAAAACTGGTCAGGTGATGCAGAGAGCGAACTTTACACTCACATAGAAGAAAACGGTTTTGTTTTCTTGCATTAAATGTGTTCTTTTAGTTTTGTTGTATGAAATGATTGTAAGCTTTTTGCTCAATTAGTTGCTGCAATACTTGGAATTCTTTTTTAGAATACAATTTTCCAGACGAAACACTTTTTTTTTTCCTTTCATTAATTTTTTTTTTGCACAATTTTGCAGGATTTTAATGCCTACAAAATATAATTTTAGGCTTTTGCGCTTTTATTTTGAAAGGACAGCGGACAAAGCAGGAAAGCTGGAAGAGGAGAGGAAGAGGAGAATGAACATAATTTCCTGATCAACAGAACCAATCAAACCAGAGACACTCCTGCTCACCCTGTCAGGCTCCAATCCGCTCAAACAACCCGCTCACTACCCTGTACTTAGCTTCTATGTGTCCAGTATAGACCAAAATACATTATGACCTCATCCAAGCTGCTTGCGATGATACATTTGAAGTGCCATGTGGCTTTTAGAGATCCATTAGGATCTGAGAGGTTGTCAATTAATAGGATCTTAAACACATCGATTTGCGTTGTTGGTGGAGCGCTCTGAGGCACTCAGCAGCCATCATGGCAGCACAGTGACAGCTCACAACAGGAAAGGAAAGCTGTTATTACTCAGGGCTGAAGGACTGTTGAGGAGAAATGACCAAAATATCTTTAAGCATCTCAAAGCACCGAGGTTTTCACATCAAAAGGGGCTGAGAAACTTAGAAGGACTGTGATAAAAAAAAAAAAATATATATATATATATAAAAAAAGGGCCTGGCAGACCGAGATCGACAAGAAAATCAAACAAGTTCATAAGTTACTCTTGCGGGCGTAACACAGGGCTGGCTGGGGCCGACATCAAGGCGCAGCTGAATGAGGAGTCAACACCAGAGATTCAGCTGTGCAGAGAAGATTTAAGAAGCAGGGCTCGATGGGTCGTGGAGCGGCTCGGAAACCTTTATTAAGCCGTCAAAACAGGGTTAAGAGGCCTGCTCGGGCGAGGAAACGTAAACACAGGACTGCTGCAGGGCTGAGAAATGTGGACTGCTGAGTCCAGGTTTGACTGATTTTGAGTTCATTAAACTCAGATTTATTTTCCTCCTTTTTTTTTTTTTTTTTTTGGCTTTTAATTTATCCTAATTTTGATGCTCTAGTTTGTGGTTTTTACTTATAGATTTTCTCCAAAAGTGCGAACTATAGGGGGCTAATAACTTTTGATTGACAGCGTAATGCATAAAAACATGAGGATATCTGCAAGGGGGAAAACAAGACACATTGCTAATTAGCTTCCTGGTTAACACAAGAGGTGGCATGGCAACCAATAAAGCAGGAGAAGCCATGCTTAATGAGAAATATCAGCACGGATGGAATGCTGCTTTGACAAATTAGACTGTGAGCCTGTCGTCTAGCCTCCCGCGTACGCCGTGTCTGTGGCGTGTAAATATGTATACGACATTAAGAGAAATGAGGAGCGTGATTCTTCCTGATAGTGAAGCACATCCAGGGGCATTAGCATTAGCACATTTCTTTTGAATGCATTTTAAACACCCTTAAAGAGTCCTCAGAGAGGGGGGGGGGGGGGGGGGGGGGGGTAACCAACGCTCCAGTCTCACAACAGGCAGGTCTTTTCCTGCCTTAGGCGTGAGAACAACCGAGCTTGAAAAACAAATAAAACAACTGCCCAAAACAAATGTTTATGAATGATGAATGAGAGCGGTTCCAGAATTAGAAGTGTGGCTTAATAAGGAAGCTCCGTCTGCGTACTCATCAGCACCGAGGCCGAGGAAACTTCTCTTCACCTCATTTATCTTGAATAAAAAAAAACCCCCCACAATAATGATAATTGTTCAAAATTGGTGGAAAATTAATCTGGCAACATGTCTGTGTGAATAAATTGTGTCATTATTACCTCGTAAAGGGACTGAAAGAGGGAATTTACTCTGCATCATAATCCAATCAGCTCATTAATTCTCACAAACGTCTTTCATTCCGTCGTTGCAGGGGAACACGTGTGACCGAATCAATCGCACACTCCTGCTTCCAATACGGGATGATGTTCCCGTCACATTACGGGAGCAGACGCCGCCGTTAAGATGTATGTCTAATGAACAGAGGAGTTTCAAACGGCAGGCCGCCGTGAGTCATTTGGTCTTTTATTGATGTCCCAATCAGTCATTACAGGTATGTTGGCTTTCATGATGGAGGAGATGACTCCCAGGCTTCTGATACGGCTCATTTTCTGGTATTCGCTCTTCCCCTCTGGAGGTCTTGATAAACCATGGGTCATACTGCTATCACAGCCATCTTGTTCCCTTTTAGCTGTCGAGGACTTGAGACACAGGAGCCATGTAACGTTCACAAGCAGAGTATTTGATTCCAAATACACGGGCAGAGGTACAAATCCAGCAGGCAGGTACGACAGCACGGGATTAGAATCAAGTCAAAGACGAGGAGTCGGAGCACCAAATCACGCTGGAGAATCAAAGCTAACACTCATGATAATCTGGCAGGTAGTGACGGGAACACCTGGGTCTGAATACCAACAGGAAGTGCACAAAACAAGACATGAGAAACACGTTAGGGAGAGGGCGCGGAGAGGGAACTGGAAAAGACAAGCGACACGATGAAACAGGAAGTGAAAAAAGAACAAATTAAGGTCATGATAGGGCTTTCATCGTCGACTTTTTCGACCACTAGTCGGCGCTGTAACCACGAGTTGACAAGTCGTGAACAGACACCAGCGCTCAAATCAAGTGGATGTTTATTTCCTCGTGGGAAACTCTCACCTGACAGCCGCCGAGTCTTCAGCCCTCACACGTTGATGCCGGAGCTGTGCAGACTGAGCGGGACAGGAAGTCACAAAAACTACCAAAAGTGCCTTTCAAAATAAAGCAAACTTGACTAGCTTGACTACAACAACAAACGGACCGAACTTTATTCATTTCCCCCAAACTTATGAAGTCTAGTTCAGAAATCGACCACGTTATTTCTAAACATTAATGATCTCATCAGAAAACAACACTTGATGTGGACGCGTTCGGTGTCAGTCTTTCTCTTTTTCACCAACAGTCGAAGCAGCACAGAATTTTCCATTTAACATATTTGCTCCTGCAAACGAGCTGCATGGGGACGTGGTTTGTGACAGACAGGGAGGGTTACATCCCCGATGTAAACAAACCTTTAACAGCATCAGAAACACGAGGAGTTTGGAGCCTGTCTCCTCTTACTCTGTCGATCATGAGGCCTGTCAATCAGTCGGGGGATCTGGCAGAGCCTGTCGTTAGGAAATGCGACTTGAAGCCCTTAAAAGGATTTTGAGGGAACAATTTGCTTGAAAGGATGAGAGCTGTTCTTCACTTTGATTTCGCCGAGTTACAGAGAATCCTTCAAGGAGCCTAAATTGTACTGAGACAAGTACAATTACCTCAGCTGATTTGAAAACTCGTTTTAGGAGGAAAGAAAAAAAAAAAAAAAAAAGCAGCAACAACAACAACAACGACGAGGCTGTAATGATGGAAAAGCTCTCCAAATGTGGCATCAACTGCAGTGAAACCCAGAGATGGCTCACAAATGGGCCTCCTTTGTCATTTTGTGATACAGCCGTGGAAAAAAAGGAGGACAGAATCTGTCATTTTCAGGTAGAAGCGTGTCGAGGCAGAACCCATTCGTTTTGACCTACATAGGATGGGTCGTCTGCAGCGGGGTTAACGCTCCAGCACCCCTTCCCGAGCGTCATGGGATCATTAGTATCCTTTCCTGTTGCAGCGCCGAGCTCTTTTGATGCCCCCGTCGCCAGTGAAGCCACACTTGGGGACGGCCCATTTTCCAGGGCCTCTTTCAAAGTGGCCATTTCCATTCGGAGTGCGACTCCCCTCTCCATCGTCCTCTCTCTCTCTCTCTCTCTCTCTCTCTCTCTCTCTGGTTGTGTGCAGCCGTGTAGAAATGAGATGAGGGGGAAATTGGAGCGCGGTCAGTGGCGGGCATCAATGCCGTCCCTGTCATCCTCGCTGGGATTGTTCACCTCGACAATAAGTGAGCCACATCGCGGGAAGATTAGAATATATTTTAACAAAGCAGGGCCAGGTAATAGAGGAAACGACAGGTAACCATTGCTTTGCTTTGGCAATGAATCGCTGACAAGTGGCGGGGAAGTGGCGCCACGTCACTTGATTCATATTATCCACCATGAAACAGCAGTCGAGTGGATCTATTCCACTTTACATACCACCTGTCAGCACTGCATTCATACAGCATTATTCCTTTGAGTGTGCGGAGGCCCTGTGATGAAAATATGCTTGTTTTGTTCATGGCGACAGCATATATTGATTTACAGATGATGATGAAGCCGCGGCGGTGTCCGCGTTTCCCCTTTGTGTTCAGCGGCGGGTGACTCTGCTGCTGCGTATAGAAACTTACCTCACCAGAGTTTGATTGTTATCTGATACAACTTTGACATTTCTCTCCAGCTTCAAGATCTGAGGTTAGAGGGCAGGAGCAGACCTTGAAAATGAATAAGCTGCAGCAGCTTTTATTAGCATGAGTACCTCTGAGGCTGACTGGTCTCTTCCTCTCTGTTTTCTTTCTCTGCTTGTAAGAGACTCATAATGTCTCCTTTCTCCTCTCAACAGGTCTCTCAGCTCCTCTCAGCTCCTCCTCTCTCAGCTCCTCTCAGCTCCTCTCTCAGCTCCTCTCTCAGTTCTTCCTTTCTCAGCTCCTCTCTCAACTCCTCCTCTCTCAGTTCTTCCTCTCTCAGTTCCTCCTCTCTCAGCTCCTCTCTCAGCTCCTCTCTCAGTTCCTTTCTCAGCTTCTCCTCTCTCAGTTCTTCCTTTCTCAGCTCCTCTCTCAACTCCTCCTCTCTCAGTTCTTCCTCTCTCAGTTCCTCCTCTCTCAGCTCCTCTCTCAGCTCCTCCTCTCTCAGTTCCTCCTCTCTCAGTTCCTCCCCTCTCAGCTCCTCTCAGCTCCTCTCTCAGCTCCTCCTCTCTCAGCTCCTCCTCTCTCAGCTCTTCTCTCAGCCTCTCCTCTCTCAGCTCCTCCTCTCTCAGCTCCTCTTTCAGTTCCTCCTCTCTCAGTTCCTCCTCTCTCAGCTCCTCCTCTCTCAGCTCCTCTCTCAGTTCCTCCTCTCTCAGTTCCTCCTCTCTCAGCTCCTCCCTCAGCTCCTCTCTTAGCTCCTCTCTCAGCTCCTCCTCTTTCAGCTCCTCTCTCAGCTCCTCCTCTCTCAGCTCCTCTCTTAGTTCCTCCTCTCTCAGTTCCTCCTCTCTCAGCTCCTCTCAGCTCCTCTTTCAGTTCCTCCTCTCTCAGTTCCTCCTCTCTCAGCTCCTCCTCTCTCAGCTCCTCTCTCAGTTCCTCCTCTCTCAGTTCCTCCTCTCTCAGCTCCTCCCTCAGCTCCTCTCTTAGCTCCTCTCTCAGCTCCTCCTCTTTCAGCTCCTCTCTCAGCTCCTCCTCTCTCAGCTCCTCTCTCAGTTCCTCCTCTCTCAGCTCCTCCTCTCTCAGCTCCTCTCAGCTCCTCTCTCAGCTCCTCTTCAGGTTTTTTACAGTCGCTCTGTGTTTCTCACAGCTGTCAGGACCATCTATGCTGAACACACTCCTGCTCCTGCTGCTAAGACCCAACAATCACACCACTTCTCTGTTTTTTTCCCCGGCTGACTTCTACCCTCCGTTATCAGATTACTCCAACTTTACTTCTTGCTTTTCACAGCAGTGACTCCCAAACGGCTCTAATGCTTGCTGATGTAAGCGCTCAGCTCTTCCAGGAGTGAAGTTCAGTTCTGGGGGATTCTTGGAGGACATTTTCATCCACTTATGTGCCAGTGTAGCAGCTCTGACCTTTAAGCAGCATGGCAAGAAGAGAGCCTGAGACGTTCAACTCGGCTCTGGACATTTGGACTCTCAGTCTGCCTCTAGAAGTGTGTGCAAAGGATTCAAACCTTTCTTCTCTGAGTGACGGTTTAGACGGCTTTATGATCTACATCCTCACAAAGATACATTAATGCATGAGCAGCATGATTTTATATATTATTTATTTATGTGGTTTGATGTCTGAATTGATGCTCTGGACTTAATTCTGACAGGATCAGGACTGTTTCAGAGCAGCCGGTGTAATGAAGCAAAGAGTGACCACGCTAACTGGAGACCTTCAGCTGAATGTGTTGTTGGCTAACAGTCACCACAAGATTAAAAAAATAACAAAAACACTAAATTTTACATGTATTTGCACAGAGTCTGATCCATTCAGCTGGTTAAAATGTTTTCAACACGTGCTTCATGTCTCAGTCTGAAATCAAACAACTTGAGGGTGTTGCTGAAATTTTTTATTTTGATGAGACTTTTGGTTTAATTAGCTTGTTTCAACGATGGTTTGCTGATTTTTAAGATCCTCTGAATAACAAAGACAAAAAAAATTAAATAAACGTTAAGGCTCAAATTCAGATTAAACTCAATTCAAAGTGCTTTACATAGCGGCAAAACATATTAAAAGAAACAATTTAAAAATGAATTAAAAGAGCAAATCATAATAATAATAATAAAATAAAAATAAAAGAAAGTAAAATGGCAAAAAAAATAGAAGAAGAAGCAAAAAACAACTTTAAAACAAGGTTTTAAATCTGACATGTGGACATAAGAATTTAAATCTTTGGGACACACTTTGCTCTGGAACACCGGTGACGTCTGCAGCTGTGAGTTATTGAATGTTAGGGTTAGGTCTGAATATAAATGAGTAAAACTAGCTGATGATGTCATGAATCATCAGCTAGTTTTTACTCTGTGGAGTTGATGAAAAAGATGGTTTGGAGCTGAGTTTATGACCAACAGGACTCAGTACGGAGAGGAAATAAAAAGAGGAAGTTAAAACTGTGGTCTAATATCAAATCATTAATTCTCTGATATGTTCGGTGCAGTTTTCTGTCTGGATGTAGTTTTCCGGCTCCTTCAACATGACCCGTGTCGAGTTTTGGTCTCGTATTTGTTGTTCTTTAAAAGTCAACGGATAATTCAGCCATATTCACCCTGTGACCTGTCTGTTTGAACCTCTCTCTGGATTCATCCACTAAAAACGTCAAACATCTGTTTACTCGCTGACTCCACATGAAGCTGGGAGTGGTTCCCTGATCTTCAGGATGAGATCTTATGGGTATAAATTGGGGTGTTTTGGTGATGAACTGTCTCACGTTTGGGCGGGTCTAATTTGTACAGATTACACTGGTTGTTATAAACAGTGATAAGGGGAATTTGAAATGGTTTCAGGCTGGGTGAACAAATAAAACCATCCCAAACTAACGCCTCAAACATCCAAGAAACACGTGTCACGCAGCAGCAGCAGCACATTGTGTGAGGTGTGAAGTAGGAACATCTGAGCGATGAAAATAATAAGAGAAGCTCGCGGACTTTCTGTGGTCTGAAAAACAACAGAAAATTACAGAGCACAGAAAGGAAACTGACAGATGTGTATTTTAACAGTTTTAATCTCGGCCTGAATCGGCGTGGGTTGATTGTTTTCATGGCCGATCACTCTAATAAGTGTTTTGTTGCCAACTGTAGCATAAAGAACAAGCTGTTAATCTCGTTCAGTGATATTCCAGAAAACAAACATTACACCATCCCAGAGTCAGTCCATTTCAGCGGAAAAAAACGCATCAATTTTCCTCCCTGTTCATCCCGAACAGCTCATAAAGACTCCCCCTCATTCTCCCCCCTCGGCCCTTTGGCCTCGGCTCCTCTCGTGCTTCACTCCCATCTCCTCACATCGCTGTGCAGCCAATGTTGTTGTGACATTCGGCTTCCATTACACCCCCATCAGAGCTGCTGTCCAGCATCGCACCGAGGAGGAGGAGGAGGAGGAGGAGGAGGAAATTACTGCTGCCCCCGTCACCCCTGTCCTTCACCAGTCACAGGCTCTGTCAGGTTAATAGATGGACGGATGGACGGACATCTGGACGGACGGGAGGAGAAAAGCAGACTGAGCAAAAGAGCGATCAAACGGGAGTACAACATAAAGATGAATGAGGTGAGATCTGTGAGGGCGCGAGGAAGAAGAAAGAAAACTTGATCCAGATTGAGAAGATGCACCTGCAGCTCAGACATGCTCTCTCTCTCTCTCTCTCTCTCTCCTTAATGCATTTCCTTTTTAATTTCTCCAACACACAACCCTCAGTTAACGCACAGCGCTGATTCAATCACTGATACAGGAAGCGTTCACTCACTCACTCACTCAAGTCTTGGCGGGCAACATGGAGGCCATCAACCACCTGACTTACAAACCTCTTTATTAGCGCTTGACGCTGAAGTCTCGCCCTGCCAGCTGTCCACTCCATCACTGACACCCACATTATTTTCCCATGGTGCTTCAGGAAGGTCTGTTTTTACTAAACGCTCCAAAACTCAGCTGTCTCTCAGGGACTGTGTCCATGAACAATTTTTGCACAACCTCATTTTTTTAACACTTCTTAATTTTGTTTTGTTACAGAAACTGTCCTGTGAAATTTATCCTTCCCTCAAAAAGAGTTAAGAGAAAGTTTCTTATTTTAAGACGTTATTCTTAACTTGAAAAGTCAATTTTTCTTTTGCTGTTGGCAGATTTTTTTTTTACTTGTTACAAACAATTCAGAGTTCATTTTTGTCTTTAGATATCCTGAATTAAGATGCGTTTCTGGACTGGTCTGGTGAATGTAGCTCATTTTATAGTCTAATAAGACAATTCTACCAAAAATAAGACAAAAAACAGTTGTTTAGATTTCTGTTTTTGCAGTGTGGATGGATGAATGGATGGATGGATGATGGATGGATGGATGGATGGATTGATGGATGGATGGATGGATGATGGATGATGTATGGATGGATGAATGGATGATGGATGGATGATGGATGGATGTATGGATGGATGTACTGATGGATAATGGCTGGATGGATGGATGATGGATGGATGATGGATGATTGATGGATGATGGATGGATGAATGGATGGATGATGGCTGGATGGATGGATGGATGGATGGATGAATTGATGTACTGATGGATGGATGGATGTACTGATGGATGTATGGATGGATGTACTGATGGATGATGGATGGATGGATGTACTGATGGATGGATGATGGATGGATGGATGGATTATGGATGGATGATGGATGGATGATGGATGGATGGATGTACTGATGGATGGATGATGGATGGATGGATGGATTATGGATGGATGATGGATGGATGTACTGATGGATGGATGGATGATGGCTGAATGGATGGATGATGGATGGATGATGGATGATTGATGGATGATGGATGGATGAATGGATGGATGATGGCTGGATGGATGGATGGATGGATAGATGAATGGATGTACTGATGGATGGATGGATGGATGGATGGATGTACTGATGGATGTATGGATGGATGTACTGATGGATGATGGATGGATGGATGTACTGATGGATGGATGATGGATGGATGGATGGATTATGGATGGATGATGGATGATGGATGGATGGTGGATGGATGGATGGATGATGGATGGATGGATGATGGATGGATGATGGATGGATGATTGATGGATGGATGATGGATGGATGGATGATGGATGGATGGATGATGGATGGATGATGGACGGATGGATGGATGATGGATGGATGGATGATGGATGATGGATGGATGTACTAATGGATGGATGGTCTCATGACTGGTCCAACAACAGACAGGAACATGTCTGACTGCTGGGTGTCTGGATCGTTGGATCCGGGTTAAACTCGGGTCTTGTGTACGGTGGAGTCGTGTTTGTGCGGCCGTGTGGAGCTAATGAAACTCTGTTATCTGAGCGCGTGCGTCTCTCTCTGAGGGACACACGTCGTCTGTCCCCGGCAGCGAGCCACAGGGTCGTCTCTTCACATTGTTTTAGTGTTACATTCCTACATTTCTGATTTCACCAGACTCCACAGAGACCCGGTGGCTGGAAAACTTGGATTGCCTTCTATTTTTAGCGCTCGCCAAAATGACCTCTAATTTCACTGTTTTATCAGAGCAGCAGATATACTGTGAGCGAGAGGAGTGGGAGAGAGAGAGAGAGAGAGAGGGAGAAGTAGAGTGGGAGGGAGGAGGCAGGGGGTTGAAAATGGTGATAAAGAAAGAAGGAGTGAGGGTAAAGCTGAATTACTGTACTGCTTCGAGGAAACAGGATATACTGCCGCCGCCATAAGTAACGCAACACCACGGACTCCTGCAACAGATGTCAAACAGCATTCCGGCGGCCGCATGCAGACGCACTTTAAACAAGCTTGTCAATTATAGCTGAGATGATGAAAGTCTTTTGGCAATCCACAGATCCGAGTGGTGCACCACAGAGAGGCGTTGGTGGAAACTATAACATATGGCGGCCATGTGCACGTGGGTTACAGAGTCGAATCCCCAACAAGCAGTTTCATGAAAACGAGTCGTTGTTGTGCAGCCGTGATTAAGCTTAACATGTGCACAGATTGTTTAGTGGGGAGACAACGACCCCGAACACACAGAAGATGGATTCTGCTTATTGAATTGAGACAATGCCTCGCAACTGAAAGGTTATTATTAGCAAATGTCAGAAGAGTCCTGCAGCTGCAGCAGAAAGAGCCAGGCTCTTGTCATTGTCCAGGAGTCAGGTGTGAGAGGAAGGAAAACAATGAAATTAAAATCAAATTCTGCTCACTCTGCCCTGGAGAGCTCAGCTGCTCTGCAAACTTTGAGGAACATTTCTCTCATTCTGCCCCTAATTCAGCCCTCCCTCCCTCTCTCTCTCTCTCTCTCTCCACAGCAGGAATTCACAAACAGCTCTCTCTCCTCGGTGGTTTCTGTGGAGCGGTGAGACATGCGGAGGAGAGAGGGCGGTTGATGAGTTTATCAGGATACCTACAGGAAGTTTCTGTTCCTCGGTGTTCTGGGGTTAAATTCCTGACTCACCGTAACGCTCGTACCAGGCGGTCACTCGCTCCACCTTCTCCTGCCTGCACGCTGCTTTTCTGGCCTTAAAGCTCCCAGAATTCTTAGATCATAAACTTTCTGAAGCCTCTTCCTCACCACTTCTAAATCAACTGACTAAAAAAGACTATTTTCCTTTGTTCTCATGAACCGTTACTGCAGAAACCATGAAGTCCTCTGTCATCATTGACCTCACATGTGGTCTTGAACTCCAGAGGAAGCTTCCAGCTCATGCTCTTGGATCAGCGTGGTGTGGAGCAGCTTTAGCAGCTTGTGCACCTCTGGCTAAAGAGATTTGATCACAAAGTTTGCATGAATTGTCGCTAAAGCTGCAGAAACTGTCGGCTCCTCTCATTCACAGATGTCTGAATTATACCTGGCGACATCTCCGGCTGTTTGCATAAAAATATTACTCTATTGTTCCGTATGTCGGGCATGTCTGAAGTCAGGTCTCACTGAACTCCATCTGGACTGTTCATGGTCTGCCTGCATCCATCCATCCATCCTCCGTGCTCTCCGCCATAATTCATGTGAACTTTTTCTTCTCTGTTTCTGTGAATGACGTCACCACATCCCATAATAATCAACACATCAACTAATTTTTTGTATTTATCATGAAGTAAAAATGAACACATGAGACGAAATCTATGAAATGGTTCGGACTGAAGGATCAGAAATAATTGGGGCTAAAAATATTGTTTGAGGTCAAAATATTCTTAAAAACAAAATCCAGATCCTGATCGGATCCTGATCCCGATCCTGCAGACATATTTGTCCCATATCGCCCCCTAATGGAGACGGAGATGAAATGAGAAATCCTCAAAACATCTCGTTAAGAAGAAGAAGAGCGTTTGCGTTATTTTCATGGTTATTTAATTTTTAAAGGTGGTTTTTATAAATTCATGAAGATTGATCATCAACCATCTGAGGATCTGTTGTCATAGTGACAGTAAATACATGATATGTGCAGCAGCGTGTGTCCGTGCTCGGCGCTGCAGCGACCGTCTTCTGACTCATGTTTCTGTGTCACTCTGAGCCTTCCTGAAGAATTGCTGCCGATGATGGAAAAGGTTCACAACACGCCCCCACAATCCCACCTGGCGGGTCATCTGCCCCGTTATCTAATATGATCTAATCTCCAGGTTTCTCTCCCTTGGCAGGGGACATATGGGCAGACAGCTAAACATGTCGGGGATATTGGATGTGTTATGGTGCTGTTTGCTGGAGGTGTCTTCCCCAACTTCGCCTCGGACTCTGATGAGCTGAGGGACCGTTATTCCCCAGGTGATTCCGCTCCAGATTAACTCCGCTGATTCCCAGCGTGTCATTTCCCTCGTGTGTGTGTGTGTGTGTGTGTGTGTGTGTGTGTGTGTGTGTGTGTGTTTAGCACCGGGACTGGTAATCTCGCACAAGAAAGAATTGGTGCAATTTTTTGGTGCTTTTTTTTTTTCCATTTCCAAAAGAAAGAAAAAAAAAGTTCCATTTTATTCCTCTGCGCTGATACGATCTTCAGATTCTCTGTGTGTCTCCTTTTTTATTGAAGAAGCAATGAGAAGTTTGAGGAGAGATGAGAGGCTTCGGCAGAAATTGTTCTAAAACAAGGATGCATCGGTGTAATATTCCATCAGAGGAACGGAGATGGAAAAGCTTCCTTGAATCTCCAGCTTCAATTATTTTTTGAATAGTCGTAGCTTTCATGTTTTTTTGTTCAGAGATGCCTGAAAACTTCTGTTCCTTTCTCTCCTCCGCCCTTCGATGAAGCGCCCTCGTACCGTAGGCAGCTCAAATCAATCGAAAGTGAAAGTACACGTCGACCCCTTTCTCTGCATCGGTGGGAGGCTAAAAGACGGCCATCAGCTGATGCATCACTCGGACTAAAGTGATTTAAAAACAAGACCAGAAGTCATGGAGAGACATTTTCTTAATGCTCTGAAATTTTATTTCAGACGTGCAAACTTTGTGCAAAGCCGGAGTCTTTGCAGCGTCACTAAAACATAATTTCCCTCACTTATGAGACGAATCATCCAAAGAAACCTCCAGGATGGTTAAGATGATAACACAATATGAAAGTATACATTTCTTTATTATCAGAGAGATGTTTTACTCGCTGTGACGGAGGATTAGGGCCAAGTTCAAACCTAAACTAAAGTCTAGAAGATAAAAAGCATCTGGACGGCAAACTGCAAAATACTGATAAGAACCAACGGAGAACCCCCAGAAGAAACGAAGACGGTGCTGGTCAAGAGCATGGAGGATCTGGAGAAATTTAACGCCTAAATGGATAACAAAAGCTTCAAAACCTCAACACAATCTGAGGATATGGAGCTAATGAACTGTAACTTGGATCATGGACATTTGGATTTACCTCGACCAGAACTGTTCGGGCTGCAATAACCCAAACATAAACATTGATCAAATAAAAGAATACCTAATGGACTTTAAGAACCCTGTTTGACATTATTGCAATAAACAGAAAACAGCAGGAAAGACGAAATGTACCTAAACAATGATGGTGAACGAAGTGATGGTGTAAGTCAAGATAGCAGTTTATATCCAACTAACTGCAGAAGGACAGACAGTCTCAGAATGGATCCACTAAGTTGGGCTCTCAACGCAATCGATGAGGTTTTCTCAACCAGTCAAGCTGAACCTAAACGCCCTGATGGAACATTCCTAGCTGGGTCTTATACGGTCAAATACAAACACTAAAAGACAGTCAAGAATGACGTCATACTTCTGTAAATGGAATACAAATGTATAATAATCTGATGATATGTGGAAAAGAGGAGACTAAATATTGAGGAAATGGGGGCGGGACTAGATAAGCTCTGCTTCTCCCGTCTTCCCTTTCAGACACGTACGATTTGATCAACTGTTGACAATGTGTGATGTCGTATAAGTGTGCTGACGTGACCGAAATAAATCATTGTTCTTCAGGCGGCTGCTGATCGTCTGATAGACGAGATACAGATTAAAATAATCAGATTATTCTCCTTGATCTATGACCTGACCCTGATCCTCCGTCGTTCATGTGCTTTGTGAAAACCGTATGCATTGTGAGCTGTTTTTTTTTTGGCTTGTTTTAGGATCAAGCAGCCCAATTACAAGCGAACTGGGCCTCTAAACAAAACTCTGCTTGTTAGCCGGGCTGTGTTTCGGTAACCTGTCATCCTGCCAGGTGATGATTGGAACAGATCCCACTCTAAAGTCCCCTAAACTTCATCTGAGCAGCGTGCACCTGTCTCCTCTCTTTGCTGTAATTCACTTCCTCTGAGAGCAAACTGACTTTGGATTCATGCGTGTTGTGATTGCTTTACTGTTTTTCAGCCATGAAAAAATAAAACACCAACCCCTCCGCAGCCTCGGAGCTGCACGCTTTTCCCTCTGAGCCCCTGATGGATGGCTGGCATTATTTTTATCACTGTAACATAATCAGCCCGTGTGGCCTCAGCCTGTGTGCCGTGTAAGCTCTGTTAACATACCTAAAAATACAACCATGCAATATTTCACACTGCACGTGTGCAATCTATCAGGTGAAATTGGAGGTGAAAGATCATTTACTGTATTAAATATGCATGACTTATTGGGGATCTACCGCACACAAGCATCAATCATGTCTCCTGGAAGAGAAGCCCTTTATGCAGGAAGCAGCCAGTCTGTCAGCTCACAGCTCTCACAGAGCAGGCTGCTCCCATTTTATGTTCATACTTATTCTACAAAAAGTCATGCACTTTGATTTCCAAGTTATCTACATGGTGAGAGCCCAAATCTAAGATCTTACAGGGCGTAGCAGGATCTGCTCTGCAGACTTTTCAGTTTTGGTGCTGCGAAAAGTTGGCTGAAAGTAGGAACTTTAAGAGGTGGAGGAAAGCTTTTCAGAGCAAAGGTTCCCAAACTTTTTCAGCCTGCAAACCCCCCAAAAATACTGGTGCTGGAAACCAGTGACCTCCTGCTGTGGGAATTCACCAATAGACCAATTAAAAATCAGACAAAAACAAACAAAAATGGCGTCAATTTGCTGCTGTTGTTATGCTGGATTAATCACAGAGAGGCTGAAACAGATCAAACATTTTCTGTTTGTGTGACTTTATACAGTTTAATACCTGTTATTGTTTCTATTTAAAAAAGAAAAAAATGATGTAATATGCATTATTATTTTTTATTTTTATTTATTTATTTATTTTGTAAGGTTTGCATCCTCCCTCAGCCCCAGCTTTGCGAACCATTGAGTTAGAAGCTATAAACGGTGCCGCCTTTGAGTTTCCACACTAACAGCTGTAGGACACCCGTCAGTCAGATGAGCTGAGCTGTGTCTCTGATTGGTCCAACTCGTGATCTTAATATCTTCTTAACTACCGAGTTAGAAAAAAAAAAAAAAAATCACCCCCCCATGCAGTGCGTGCAGTTAGCGAAATTAGCGGTTAGCACTTCCGCCTTGCCTCATATTTTGAAGGCTTGAAGCTTTAAATACTTTTTACAGTAATTTCCTGTAAAATCTACAGCAACCTTTTTTTTTTTACAGTGTACACCTAAAATAAAAATAAAAGTTTTCTCAGGAAGTCATTTTAATATCTGTTTTTAGTGTTTTTTTTTTATCTTTATTTATTTATTTATTTTTGTATCTCTTCCACTCTGTTCCAGGGAGAAACAGAGAAACAATCCTTCTGTGCTCATGTTTCAAAGACGCGTTCAGCCACGTGAGACGCATGAAACACATGTGGGTCATAATAACACTTAAAAATTAGGCTAATTTGTGATTTTCCCCCTGCCTCTAAAGTTTAGAAGGTATAACTAGAGGGCTCTGACAAATAAATAATGAAATGCCTGCAGGTTTTTTTTTTTTTTTTTGATAGAGATAAAGCAGATACAATATTAAATTCTTCCCAAATTAGTGGCGAATGTATAATTCAGTGGGTGGTGAACATCAGCTGGGCTGAAAGCAGGCACTAATGAGATGTGGGCAAACTGCATCTGAGGTAACTGCCCTCCTCTGTCTCTCTTTGTCCCTCTCTCTTCTCTCTCTCTCTCTAATGTCTGCCTCTTGCTCGCTCTCCTGGGTGTTTGGCTGAATCAACCACCCCACAAGACCCATAAACACAAATTTGCTGTAGGCCTCTCGCACACAACGGAACGGGATGCAGAACACATGGCGCTGCACAACAAAGACAGACAGTTTCATCAGAAACACGGCCAAGCTGGGTGCAGCAGACATGTTTTTATGAACCCTCGTGTTCGCTCCCATTTCCCAAGTTGTTGCGTTATTACCAGATTAACCATCTGAGCAGGACGAACCCAATGTTTGTGCAAATGTTGCGTTTTTTTTTTTTTTTTGATGCAGCACATATAATTTGATGTATTTTTTGTGCTGATTTCTCTGCTTCCTTGCACCACGCTCAGAATCTCACTCCAGTAGTTTCTGTGTCCTGGTGGAGTTTGGGCGGTTCAGGAATCTGTGAACTGCATCAATTTTGCACTTTGTACTAAAAGCTGTTTGCTGAAACAGCCCGGCTGCACGTTGATAAATAATAATGTTATTTATGTTGAATCAAAGAGCTTTGTAAAACAGCTTTCCTTTCTGTCACATTCATTCACTTATCTAATCTCAAACATTCCTCCACCAGTGGAAAAGAAGAGGGTGTGTGTTACACGCCGGTTCAGTGCAGAGGAGGCATTTTTCTGAGCTCTCTCCACCATCTGATGGGTTTGGTGGAGGGTGGATGTGTGTAACACGCTGTAAGAACCATGCTTGAATGGTTTCCATGTCCTGATGGACTTCAGATGGTGCAAGAGGCTCCATTAAATATGCGGTGAGCTGCAGATCTGAAGTTTGGAGTAGCTTCAGTGGTGCCATGCTTCACTAAGCTATAGAGTTCACTGCATGAGCATACAGACGTTCAAACACTGCCGCTGTACGGATGCTGATGGTGTGTTATCATTCGTTCACATGAATTACTGTAATTTCTGTTATTCAATGATTACTGAGGGGTTTGCACTCTCGATCCTCTGTAGCCTTTAGAGGGTTTGGGACTAAAGAAGTCAGCCACAGATTGTGATGAAGGCACACATGTATGTATCTTTAGTGTCCATACTTCTTCTTATAAAACAAAAACAAGTTTGAACATGACAGCAAATCTTTCCACTGCATTCACACTTTGAGTTTTATTAAGTTTTGTTCTGTTTACTGACGTTATAACTTAATGTTTCTATGTTCCTTACACTAAATATGAATAAGATGATTTAGGTTGTTTTTTTTTTTCTCTCAAAAACAGCTGGAAACATTAAAATTGCTTCATGTTTGTGGTTTAGTGGATGGTCTTAAAGATTAAGGAGAGAAATATACAGAGAACAAAAGCTGATGTTTATTCAATAAATAGATTGCAGATACAGCGTATGTTTTAATTACACACAGTCACGTGTTATCTCATAGTAATATAAAGATTTAGGTTTGGAAGAGACTTTAACAGCTGTCCTGTAATCGGTGTTCCCATATTCAGAACAATACGGTAAAATAAACCTCAAACTGTGTTAACAAAACAAAAACATTACTCACCCTATGTGGTGCCTGAGAAGTTCTGCAACTGGACTGGACTTATTGGATCTTGGACTTATGCTAACATTATATATGTATATATATGTAACTTTAATGAGATGAGATCTAATGAGAAGAGATGAGATGTGATGAGAATAAATGAGATGAGATGAAATTTTATTTAAAAAAGAGATGAGCTAAGGTAATAGCTGGTGAGAAGAAGTGAGATGAAATAAAGATATGAGATAAGATTTGATGAGCTGAGATGAAGAGATGAGATTTGATGAGATGAGATTTGATGAGATGAGATGAGGACATCTGTCTTGGGCAGTTTTGCATAAGCGACCTCGAGCTCAGTGCAACTTAAATGGAATGAAAAGCTACAGAACCTCGAAACAACCAAATACAGATAAAAGAAATAAATTCCATGAACACTAACAATAAAAGAAAACATAAAAACAAACTCTATGAAAGGCTACGGCAATTAAAAACAAACTACAGCAAGCCCAGAGGGTCAAATTGAAATCAGAAAATTGATGCAGAGGAGAAGAAGTCCTGAGATCATAGAAATCATCACTCATATAATGAAATGAAGACGGATGAATAAAGAGTGAAAATGACACCCAGGTTAAAATGAGCCAGAAGTGAAAACAGCATCATTAGCTGAAGGACCGTCTTTGTTCCAGGGCTTCAGAAATGATGCATTTAAAGCATCAGTGAAGGGCTGTATTTAAAATGTCACTTTGTAATGTGAGGTTAATTTGCTCAGTTTGGTATTTTTCATTTAATATATTTTTTAACAAAGAACAGGAGCACCATGGGAGAAATAAACTTCATTTACTGCTCTGTTTTTTGTTGTTTTTTTTTTTTCCTACGCGTGTTGAATAAAAGTTAGAAAAGGCTGTTATCCTTTCTCATCGTCCTTGCCGCCTCTGAAGCTCTCCAGCTTGGGCAGAGACACACATACACATTTTCCTGGCTGTTGATGTCCGCTGAGAGTGAGAAAAGTTCAGCTGTGGCCAAATCTTCTCGGCCAACAAGCTTGTTGACTGTCCACATGTCAGCCAGCGGTCCCCGGTCTCTCAGCTCAGCCGGACATGTGGCCTCGCTGTTCTCGCTGCACGCTCGTACTGGCTGTGCTGAAGAGGAGCCACTTCAGGATTTGGAATTGTTGAAATTTTATGTCAAGTGCTTTCAACAGACCATCAGATTTAAAAATAATATTTGTGCATGGACTTTTGATAAGAAAAAAAGGACATTTCTCCAACAACTAACATCATAGCTCAAAATAAATACAGAAAGTACAAAATGAGACGGATATCTGCAGTTAACTTACAGAGGGATGTATTTTCATGATCAGAAAGTCAGATGCGAAACATCAGGAGGCTGACTTTATCTTTAAAATCTCACTAAATGATGCTTATTGATCATATCTTAAATAGTTTACCGTAATATACACAATATAAACCTCACCCTGAGGGTAAAAATACACACATTGGTCTTACATGAAGACTTCCACTGCATTCAGCAATGTTCGGTTTCTGTGAAGAGGTGTAGCTCTCTCTATAACCCTGATCCCAATGACGTTTGGACGTTTTTAAACTGTAAATAAAAACAGAAATCCTGTTGAACCTTTATTCAACTAAATACTCCACAAAAACAAGATATTTATTCTCCAAATATTTTTTGTAAATATTTTTTGCAAATATTAACTCATTTTGAACATATTGCACAAACTGAGTGCTGAACCAGTAGAAATGTATTAAATAAGAAAATTCAACCAGAAACCAACTTTAAATCCTTTAAATTGTCCATTAATGAACGGATGAAACAGCAGAAAATATGAGTTGAACTGTAAGTTACGTTTCATTTTCCTTTTTTTCCTCCTGAATTCTCTGTATTTTTCTTGAAGTGCATGACTAAATCATTTCTAAGAAGCATATAATGTTTTAAAATTACCACCTCTGGGAACGCCCTGTAAAGAGTCAGCCCGTGCACTGCAGGGAAACATATTAACAATTAACTTTAGCAACTGTCGCAGAAATGATCACCTTGGGGGGCCATATGGGTCTACAAGGCAGAAGCAGCTGTGGAGCTTAACAAAGAACATTTACCCAAGTACTGTACTTAGATTAATATTTAAGCACCTCTGCTTTGCTCAACTATTTCTCTGTACTCAGCAACTTTTGGGAGTTTCACTGCAGTTTGATGCAAACTACCCACATCTTTTACTCCTCTCTCTGTCACGGCTTCAGAAATAATGAGCAATGACGTTAAAGAGTCTCTGAATCTGTAACTTTTAAATTCTTTTTGACATCCTCTCTGAGAGCGGGAGTGAAATGAATCAGGATAACTTAAAAACATCGATCTCTGTGAGATGTTTCCCACAATCAACCACCAACACCATCATGGCTTTTTTACAGCCTTCACAGCATGAAGTAAGTGTTCCATTTACTTCCATTAGATTGTTTCGTTTCATAGCTGTTTGAGGAACACACCTCTCACATGGTTCCATATTTCAGGAGACAAGCACAAATTAGAGAAAGTTATGAAAATAAATAAAAGTGAGTGCAGCAGAACTGTGCTTTTCCTTCGTCTCCGGCTCATTAATCATCTCAGCACTCTGTAGATTTATCCCTCTAAAGAATGTCTGACCTCCTGGTTGGGAACTGCTGAGGCAAAGAACCAAACTTCGAGTATATTTTTACAGCCAAGACGTCTGAATGTCTGTACTTCTTGGTAAAAACATGAATGTCTGGCTGAGTATTTTGTAACTGTTGAGCCAAATTGAATCCCTACATGCAAAAACAGCGTCTATGAACGTGTGTTGAAATGACTTCTTGCAGTCAAGCTGAAGTTACAGGCAGGATTTCTTTGTCAAAAACTGACAGTATCCTGACTTTGCATTATAAAATATCCAAAGGCCTGAGGTACATTCTCCTCTGTTCTCCCCAAAGGTCTCACGTTCAGCATTTACACCAGTTTTTGGATCTTTTCTGCAGCCTCAGGACGTCTCAGACAGCCGGTACCTTCATCTCTGCAGCACCATATTTAGCAGTTGACTTCAGTTGACAGTCTTGAGAAAACAGGAGTAGCTGTAAAATTTAAAACTCTTATCAATGTTTTCTTGTACTTTCTCCAGAAACGGGTTGAAACTTTTCCCTCTCTGTTAAATATAAGAAATGTTCTTGATTCTTTTTGGCATTTTCGAAAGAAACTGCTGGACGATGAGTTCATCTGGTTGAGTCTGAGCAGTCTTTGCTGCTGCTCTCCCTGCCTCAGGCTTTGACATTCCATGTAGGCATGTGGAAAGGCAGGGAGCTCCCAGAAGAGTCACGGCTGAACTATACACCAGATGTGTCTCTGGTCCGGCTCTGCTCCACTGCGTGTTCAGTCCGGCAAGCTCTCCTGGTTCATGTTGGGCTGTAAAACCTCAAACCTGTTGACTCCTGGTCTGGCTCTGCTCGTTTTTCCATTTGTTGTTGTAGTCAAGCTAAAAACCATCTGGTTTTGACACACTTTGTTTTATTTTGAAAGTCACAGCGTGTTTTTAGGTTGTTTCCCTCTATCCCGCTCGATGTTTCCTACAGTGAATTGACGTGTCACAAAATAGGACGCTTGCGTTTTAGCTGCAACCTGAAGGGTCGCGACGGAACGGATCCAGCGTGAGTCAAATTAAATGGAAACCGATCTGATCCAGTGCTGTGATGGAGCGGAGCAGGACCAGAGAAGCATCTGGTGTATTTCAGCCATCACACAACTAAATATGACTTATTCAACTAATTATTAATTAACTGATATATTTTTCCTAATCATGCCAATAAATAAAGTAGAATGATAACTAAGTAAAAGGTGCATAACAGGTGCATGCTCTGTTTTCATATTTAAGAACGAGTAACTTTTTCCAACCCAAACATCCTCAAAGTGTCACAAACAGTAAAAAAAAAACCAACCAGGCGTTTCCATCCCTCCATGTTTTGTCAGAAACATTCAGAGAGCAGAGTTTGTTCTTCGTCTGAAGGAGAAGCTGCTGCCTGTTCAGCCCTCAGCAACAGCTGTGACACTCACCGGGTCGCCGAAACATAAACTGATTTTCAACGACTTTAAAACTCAGAATCAGAATCTGTCCTCAAACTAAAGGGTCACAGATGTTCATCATTGGTACAGACAATATATTCACCCAACAGCAGCTCTCTGTTCAATCAAAGAACGTCCTTGAATGTGACTTTGAACTCCTGCCTGCTCCTTCACTGCGAGGGAAAATAAGCGTCAGCTAAATACATTAAAATGCAAAATGTACAGAACGCGTGTGTTATTATTCTGAGGAATCAGTGTCAGCAGAAAGGACGGAGAGGAGTGGATGCAACAGTTTAAAGGCTTGTTTTGTGTTTAGGACATGAAGGAAACACTGAGACTCAGAGAGTTTTCATGGTCTCAGAAGAGCAGAAAGTTAATTGGTGAGTAAGCATTATCTCTTAATAACTCATAATTTCATTTTATTTTGTCACACATTTGAGAACATTTTGTAAGACATCTAATTTGCTCTGTTTCAATTTAAAATGAGTCAGATAGAACACAAATTTAAAATGCCTGGTTGAGCAGTTCAGCTTATCAGAGAGCTGCCTGCTCGCTTTATTGCGATGCGTTCCCTCACCATCCATCACCTTTTAGCACCGCTGATTATCCCAGCCGAAGATAATTACGCGGCGCAGCGCTGCAGTGCAGAGAGGAACACTAACGGTTATCTGACCGACTGAACAACAAGTCTGAGGGCAGAGGGTGAAACAAGTGTGCAGGGCTGACCCTGACTGTACCACTGCGGATCGAAAACCAGGGTTAGCACGTCTGTTTTCCCCTTTAATGGAAGCATCCCAACAGTTTTTAAGAGGATCAGCTCCAAAACACCCCAAAAGCTAACACGCTTCACATCTGGACCCCTTGACTTTGGACAGACCTGCCAGCAGACACAAGACCTGCTGAATCATTGGCTAACAGCTCGATTCACAAGAAGACCTTTAGATCATAACTCCTTATTTGTTATTTTTTGGGGTGTTAATGATGTGATGCTACAGCCAACCGCTGGCTAGCTTAGCAGAAACAATCATTATAAAGCAGTAGTGGACGCAGGGAGGGGCCAGCTGAAAAACACAAGCTACAACGCCCTCTTAAGAGCTAAATGCTAAAGTAAACAGTTTGTGTTTGCAAGACTATTTTTTGACCAGAAACAGTCATTTATGCAAAAATCCAAGAAGGGATACACAAATATTTCTTGGCCAGAAGCTGAAGCATATGGCTGCAACAGAATAGCCTAGCATCCAAGCTAGCTGCTTCCACTCCTTTGCAGCCTAAGCTAACTTAAGCTAACCAGCTGCTGTCTTTGCTTTCAGATCTCAGCTAAAGCTCAAATTAAATCCCAAAAAAGGTCGAAATGTTGCTTTGATTTTATTTTAAAGGGAAGACAGAGCAGCCTGGATATGGATGAGCAGCCAGGAGAACATCCTAACTTCAATCTTTGGTGTGTTTATGCTTCGAGTTATGGGTGAAACTTTCTGAGTGATCTATCTGTCGGGTCATTCTTTAAAAATAAACCTCAGCTTCACCTGAAACCACCTCAGCTTCACCTTTACAAAGTGACTACAGTGCAGCAGTGTTTAGTTTATAAGGTTCAGCTGAAAATAAATAGTGTGCTCCAGCGGTGGGCTTTTTTGGTTTGTATGTGTGTGAGGGTGTGTGTGTGCATGTGTGTGTAATTATCGCCTCTGTCTCAGTGGTGGTGGTCTTGTCTCATTACCGACGTGGCAGGGTGTCCGTGCTTTCAGGGAACAGCATGGCGTCTCCTGCCTTCCAGCCCCTCGAGCTGAGGACATGGACGCAGAGGTGTCCAGTCATCTCCTGCACACCCCCCTCCTAAGCTCCTGCCACAACTGTACCTGAAAACCTGCTGCTAACTCGCTGCTAATGGGCAGCCCCTATCTGCAAATAAGGCCCTATTTTACCCCGGATAAGGGGAGTGATGCATTCACTTGGCCAGACCTATTATTCCCATCGCCTATAATTCTTTCTCTCTCTCTCTCTATCTCTTGCTGAGCATTGTTTTTGCCGCCTCTTCCTCTCTTGCTGCGTCCTCTCCTCATACAGAGGGAGTCGTTATCTCCACTAGATAATAATAACACCGATCTAAAGGCGATTTTTTTGGGGGAGGCCAGATAATAACAGGAACACGTCTGCCTGGCTGTTTGGGAAGATGTGCTTCAGAACGGGGTCTGGAGCTGTTCCCTGGGGCATGCTTTAGAGACCCTGTTCTCACCTCTGGATCACATCTGGCACCTACGGCGGTGTCTGTACTTGCTCAGTGGTAATTGCTAATGGTAATTACCAGCCTTTTCCATGAACCAGGAGGCTTATATAAATAAATGGCGTCTGATGTTGGCATGGCGGTTTTCCAGCAGCACCCCGCATCTCTAATGTCGTCCTTCACCCTAATCCCACCGCTGGGACCTTGACTGGGTCTCAGGTTCAGTGGCCCTGCAGCCTGCACCTATTATCTCCAACGGCCGGGGCTATTAACCAATGCACTCATGTGCTGTGTGTTGGCACTCTTATTAGTTTGGCCTGGAAAGTCTTCAGTTCCCAAGTCTCTCTCTCTCTCTCTCTTTCTTCCTCTCTCTCCCCGTCATTTACTCCAAAGCCCCATGTGAGCCGATACCTCCTGACCCTGTTTGAAACTCTTTCAGAAGCAGTGCCTCTCAAGTCGCTTCTTTGAGCCTCAGCGCTTCACTCCCTCCACCGATAGTCCATCTGCTGAGGTTGAGGACTCCTCTCTGCATGACCAACCCCCCCCCACCCCCCCCCCCCAAACCCCCCCACCCCCCCCAGGCACTTTCACCAAGGCCACCTGCATCGCACAGACAGAAAACGGCTGAAATGGCTGCAGAGAGATTTGCCTCCAGTGCAATCCCCTCAACATCTAAGTTGGGGGCGAGCTGACTTCTTAAGACTGGAGGGATTCGGCGCTGCTTCCAACTGTGAGAGCAGTGCAGAGAGAGAGAGAGAGAGAGAGAGAGAGAGAAATGTAAGGTGGGAGAAAACAGCACGCGATAGAGAGTGAACTGAAGTCGTCCCTAATTAGGCGCCGGGCCTTCATTCAGCACATTTATAGCCTAATAAAGCATGGAGGGAATGTGGCGCACTGTGATTAAACAGACGTTTGCTTTAATACACGGTGGCTGGAACAGTACGTGGGGGCTGGTTCTGGAGATGTGCCACAGACGTGAACAGCCCCTGCTCATCTTGTGGACTAATTATCCCGATGTTCTTGACTTGGTGATTTTAGCGCTCAGCAGACGGCAGGACGGGGGCCGGAGCAAGCTGAGGCAGCCGCAGAAATTGTCAAAATCATTTAATCCATCTCCCGAGCATGCTAATGTAATTGCTTTTTGATTAATTGCGCCTGTGGATAAAAAAAAAAAAAAAAAAAAAAAAGCTGATGTTGTTGTTGTCAGATTATAGTTTAGTGAGATATCCACAAAGTGATTGGTTGTAAACAGATCCCTTCATTTCTGCTGCTAATGAAAAGCTGCTCTTAAAAGTCTTCATGAAACGTCACTCCCGCTAATTACGTTCTGAAGTTCATCCGAACGTCGAGGCTGAGAGTTCGACCTGCTCGTCATCAGAAAACTCCACATTTCAGGACGGACTGTCAGTTAGATAACTCCATGTTAAAAAATAAATAAATAAATAAACAGAATTATGATGAAATTTTTCAAATCAAGACCAAATATTCAGCCTTGTTCTGGTTTGGAGGATGTTTTGTTTATATATATATATATATATATATATTTTTACAGCTTTCAGGGGATATTTGTGTTTTCACTTCTATCAAAATGACTTAGAGCTTTAAAAAAGAAACAAACTGAAGGATAAAGCTGTGTTTTCTTTGTTTTTATTTTATTTTTATGAACATACTTGAAACCCTTCGAGTTTTGAGAGAAGATATAACAAACACTTCACAATAAAACCCAAAAAAGGTAAATGAAAATCTGATCGTCGACTCATTTGAGATGTTAATTTCTCAAGATTAAGGACGTTTAATGAGGACACTTTGTGGACCTTTAGATTCATATGTGCTGGGTTTAAGTTGTCTCTTAAATTGGTGGATTTCATCTATTTAAATCTGAGTTTCAGACCTTATAAAGTCAACAGTTCTCTAACAGATTAAACTGTGATCAGACAGTCTGGAGACTTTTGGTGTTGACATTTGTGGTGAATTAAACCAACAGGCTACAGGTTACAGGTTACTCACTGGTCTCTGATTGGAAACGATGAAGCCCAGTGAACTCTTCCACAAAGAGGAAGAGTTTGAGGTGAGCTTTGATCCTCCTGGCATCCAACCAGTGACCACAACTTCAACTGAGCTGCTAGTTCAGGTGCAAATTCAGGTATAATTCTTGACCATGATCAAATCAAAACTGCTAAATTACAAAAAAAATTAAAATAAATAAAATTAAAAAAAAAAAAAAAAATATATATATATATATATATATATATATATATATATATATATATATATATATATATATATATATATATATATATACACAGTGGGGGAAATAAGTATTTGATCCCCTGCTGATACTAATATACTTTTTTCACTTGATAAAATGCACAAAATTTATAACTTTTATACTTTGTGTTTTTATGCATTTTCAACTGATATTCTGTCTATACTTATAACCAGTAAACAACCATAAAAATTAGAGTGTGTTAATTTCTATGGAAGTAGGCAAACGTACAAATTCAGCAGAGGATCAAATACTTATTTCCCACACTGTATATATATCCTCTGTGTAGTATGTGGGAATAAATAAATGAGTTAAATAAAAATGCGTTTCCACATGGTGCTGTAGCAGCAGCCAGCCTCGAGTGGATTCTCAAGGAACTGCAGTTTAACACGTCTGGATTGGCCTCGTTTTTCAACACCACAAGTCGCCACTTTATTTAAAGTGTTCAGAGAGATCACTGAGGGTGACTCTCATTTAGAATGATGCAGAGAGTTCATATAAAAACTGACAAACAACATGGGTTCAAAAATGAGTTAAAGCTAGCAAAGGAATGACGTGAACGAAATATATAAACTTCAAATAATTACCGTATTGGCCCGAATATAAGACGGTGTTTTTTGTATTGAAATAAGACTGAAAAAGTGGGGGTCGTCTTACATTCGGGGTCTAGACATTATACCCATTCACAACGCTAGGCCAAAGCGAACCCCTGTCACCAAGAAGAAAAATAAAAAATAGCGGTAAGAAAGAAAAGAGAAGAAAATAAGAGAAGAGAGAACAAAAAATGGAGAAACGTAGCGACAATCTGGAGAAAAGTGGGTCGAAGGTCGGCCAGGTTAACCGGCAGCTGAGGAGGAGTTATAATAAGATGTGATGGACAGTTTCTGCATGATTTGAATGAGGCAACATAACATGCTTTTTCTCTCGAATATATTATTATAATCATTTGTTTCAGACGTACTGTCATTATTTTCTGTATAAAAATTAAATTTGGAGTTCAAAAAGTCTTTTTTCAAACTTGAGTCTTGAAAAAGAGGGGGTCGTCTTATAATCAGGGTGCTCTTATATTCGGGCCAATACGGTACTTTAAAAAAGCCAGAACAACTACCATGATTAGCCAACAATTCCAGGCACTATACAAAGGTGATGACATGACAGCTCACTAAAAGTGGAGCCGAAACATGTAGGGCTCCCTCTACTGACTGCCTGCAGTAATGAAAGATTTTTTTAATACCATAACTGACCTCCTACGTAATGAATCCATGATTTTTCTCACAAACCCTTTTCAACTGAACTCATTTTTACAGTGCACTGAGGAGAAGATACCGATGTAGCTGATGCATTGGTACTGTTCATATCTCAGTAATTAACCTGGTGAAAATAATGTTATCACAGCTTTGAAAGTGATTACCAAAGTCCTCAAAGCTGTTCTTCAGGTGTTTGTTGATTTTCATTGATTCCTGATATCAGAGGAATTTGTCAGAACGTTTCTTCCACAGTGATGAAAATGAGGCTCGTTGGTTTTGTTTTCGCGATGCATCAAAGACGCACTGCAGTGACTGCAGGTTGTTTTACACTCACTCTCTCCGACAGCCCTGCTCCCCTCTGAGGAAACAAGTGGAGATGCTGGCTGTATCTGTGAGCGTTTATGCAAGCTGAAGGAAGAGGGTGAGGCAGGAGGGAGGGACTGCACACAGAGCCGCTGTGCCTCCAACAGAGAGAGAGAGAGAGAGAGAGAGAGAGAGTCTGGTCTGTGGCTCTCAAAGGAAGCCTGCCTATCTTTTATAGAGACGGAGACTGCGGGCTACCACGGTCAGATGCAAAGCTGGACTACTGAAGGAAAGTTAATAGCTTCGCCTCTCTCAGACAAACAGCCGAGTGAAAAGGAGCGAGAGAGAGAGAAAGGGAGAGGCTGAGGCATGCAATGTGGTAAAGGTCCATTAGCATTCCTGCTCTCAACCTGACACTGACAGCTGACACTGACCCAGTGTCCAAGGTGAGCGCGAGACAAGGCACAGGAAGCAGAAACCCCCAAGAGGCCAACGCCGTGTGTTTTTCTGCTGTTCTCTGTTTCCTCTGTGGTTTCAGTTGAGTGGATTCTAAATGTCACAGTTCTGTGACACATGTAGATGACTTTGACCCCGTTACACCTCAGCTATACTCGTCCTCCGCTGCCTAAAGCTGGCCAGAGAAGACCGTTTGAAAGAAATGACCATCTTCAAATCACAACGTTGGACAATCTGTGCAATAATCCAGAATAAGTCTGGTGCTGTCGATGATGATATCTATCAGATTAATTTGGATGATTCATTTTTTGTGGTTCCATCTGGGTTTTTCTTTTGTATCTGAGGAAAGAGGCTTTCTTGTCCCCTAAATCCCCCTCATAATCAAGGGTCAGACGATAAAACTGCAGTTCCTGGAGTGGCCACTTGAGGCTGGTGTCAGAAGAGAGCTCATCCCCATATTAAAACACCAAACTGTTTAAAGCCTGGTTCAGATCCTTGAACTGCAGTGCAACACAAAAGCTGCTTTACCGTAAAACTTGCAGTAAAAGCTCACCCTAATTGAAGATGTGGTCCCATTTACAAGAAGGGTGCAGCTGCACATTTTATCAGCTCAGATCAAGTTTCAATCATGTGCCCATAAACATGAATGGGTCGTCTGTTTGTCTGCGGCATCAGGAGGAGCCAGGAGGACCTGAGTGCTGTCAACAAAAGCTGCAGGAAGACACCTCTTTATCGATCTTTAGGAGAGCGAGGGGACACACGAGGCTGAACTTCAACTTCTGTTTGGACATCAATCAACAGGGCGTTAGCACGTCATCCTTTAGCATCACTGTCTTCCACAGGCTGATGACACTCACACCTTGCTTCCTGCACTTAAAATCTGTGTTCTAAATAATAAAAGCTTAAACTCAGTAGTTTAACAGTTCTGTAGCGTTTTTTTAAGCTACATTTTTGTTTGTTTATATCTAGAAATGAGCCGACAAGTGGGTCCTGTTACCCAGGAACAGGTCTTAACCCCTGCTGTAGGTCTGATCTGCAGGGACCCCATCCTGTCAGGGGACGAGCTCCACAAACTGTAAACACAGGTAGGAAACCCCTCTACCAGATCAGCCACAGCAGCACCAGCTAATTTCACACATTTTCAAAAATAGCAAATCCCAACAAGGATCCGAAATGTTGAACAAATCCAGGAAGACCAAGTCGGTTTCTCGTGCTGTACATCTGGCGCCGGGATCCGACAACATGTCACATATAGACGACATGTCTGCTTCAGCGTTTCTCGCAATCGAGACGGGATTTGCTGTAATGCATTCAAAGGCTTTGGCAGCGGCTAACGGACATCTGGGCCAGAACAGCAGGCAGCCTCTACCTAAACAAAAAGCATGCAAATAATTATGTTAGTACACATATTCATATGCTTCCCACTGCAAACATATTGTCATTATCTCTCCCTCTCCCTCTGCAACTTTCCGATCTGATTTAAATTAGTGACTCCACCAGTCACGCAGCAGGGAGGGGGGGAGAACAAGGAGAGGGGGGGGGAGTGACAAGTTTTAATTGGTCTTGTCTTGCAGTGGAGAGTTTTTTTCCTCCCAGACTTTTAAAGTCAGGCTGAACCCTGAAAGGTGCCAACCCTCCTCTGCTCTTTCTCCTGCTCCATCGTTCTGTGGGTGAAGTCGGAGGTCGGTCCTGCTCGGAGTTTGCTCTGGTTTTCTTCTTCTTCTGCAAATGTTGATTCAGCGACTTCCTGTTCTACCTGATGTTCTTCCTGTCTTTACGCTGTGCTAATTGATGCATCATGCATAAAGCTCTTACACCTCAGGGGACTCCAACCGGCTGGATCTGAAAAAAAAGAGAGCTGGAAAATAACGGAGCAGGGCCGGGGGAAGTGAACAACCGGACCAGAATCTGCTCAAGTGCAGTCCGGCCCTTTCCTCAGAAGACCCATCAGTCAGAAAATCAGTTTGTATTTAGTTGTTTTTCTTCGTGCTCTTTAACTTTTTGATTTTGATTCATTTTCCGATTAAAGTTGAAGATCTCACTTTTTGTCGCCAAGATCATTTGTGTTTAGGGCTGCCACGTACGATTATTTTGATAATCGACTAGTCACCGATTATTTTTTGTGATTAGTCGACTATTCGGATCATACATAAATTGCATCTTATTGCAGCAGCATACAGCTAACATCATTAGCTTCCAGCTTCAAGTGTTTAAGGTATGTGCTAACTAAAAATGAAGACAGTTAATATCATAGTTCATTCAGCTTTTAATGAACTTTGCAGCTTGTAGCAGCATTTCTGACATTTTTTTTAATGGACCAATTTTCTGTTCAAACATGACATCGCTATTAAGTAGGTAGCTCCCTGTTGACGTTAATGTTAGCAGCTAACTAGCCAATTATCTTAGCGAGATTGTCATTCTTGGTCAGAAAATAAATCAGCCACGGCGTGCTGTCTTTTCAGATGCTCGTGCGTCGCCGTCGTTCTGTCATGGAAGGACATTTCTGCTTTGCAGATTTTGCATTGCACACTTTGCTCCTTTATTTTGGCAAAATGCTCCCAAACTTTCCAGCTCTGTTGCCGGCTAGCCATGATACTGTTGGGCATAACTTTTCCGGTGACATCACAGGTTACCATGGTTACCACTTCTGCGCGTATGTGTCAAGGACAGAACGGCAGACGAGACAGGTGAAGGTACAGCGGCAGTTTAAAAAAATATTAAAACGACGACGTCGATTATTAAATAAGTCGCCGACGAGTTTGATCGTCGGCGTCATCGTGACTAGATGCAAATGTTCTGAAATACTGTTACAAATGAGAACAAATAAATGATCTAAATACAAACTAATTTACTGACCAATGAGCCCTCTGACAATAAGGTTGGTTCTCTGAAGGACGTCTGAAATGACATTCATTTTCAAAGTATTGGAGAAAAGCCAATGTTGACCTCATGTTGGCATCCCTGGAGTTATTGAAGTCCATCCAGGTGGGCTCAGGAGTGTCTGAAACACAAATTTCAAGTCCATCCGCCCACCAGGTGTTGAGACATTTCTCTAAGAAACTCAAAGGTCACTCTGCAGGTAGCCCCAGCGTCAGGGAATCACCAGAGTCAATAGACTTCATCCTGGGAGCTTCCTGAAAGTCTGAACAGGACTTCATGGCGCTCCATCTGACAGCTGATTTATTTCAGAGTGGACCAGAATGGTATGCTGAGTAATGCCACACAGCCAGGGAGGCTAAAAAAGGTCAGTGAGGTTGAGAGGAGCTTTAGAAAAGACAGAGAGGCTCCTCAGAGCAAACCTTTCAAAGTGATCAGGTAAAAACTAAAGTCTGCATGAAGCGTCTTTGATTGTTCACCAGTAAAACAACGTGTGACTTCAGTTTGTGGCCTCTTCAGAAAGCGTTTCTGCTTTCTGTCACGCAGGCCTTGGCCTGTGAAAATGCCTTGACTCTCAGTGAGTAGCCAACAAGGCTGAAAAGAAAACCAGCCGCCCACAGAAGCACAAATGTCAACGACGAAAAGTTACAACTTCCCACGCTGTTTTATTACCAGGGGAGTTTTTCATTATGCTTATTTCAGCAGAAAACGACCAGAGGAGACGGAAGGACACACGGCTCACAGATAAATCCAGCCTGATGGTACACTGCAGGTATGAAGACTGTTAATCCCCCCGCCTGGTGTCATAGTCAAACATTTAAACATGGGTTATGATTTGAGTCCAGGTCCAGGAAGGATCCGGGCTCATCCAGGCTTCCTGTGTGGAGATCTGGTCCCTCTGGGTGCTCTGACCTCCTCCCACAGTCGACAGACAAACTCGATAATTGGAGGCTCTAAATTGCCTCTAGATGTGAGAGTGTGAGCGGTTGTTTTTCTTCATATGTCGGCCCTGTGACTGGCTGCCAACTTGTCCCGGTGACAGTCAGGATCAGCTCCAGACCTCAACCTCCACCTTAACCCCTGAAGGCCCAGAGAGCGTTTGGATGGAGCAACATACATGCACACCAAAACCCCTCGTCTTTAATCACAACGATCGAGACGTCCCTGAAGATAAATGTGACACCTTTAACCTCACATTTATCTTTATTACAATGAAACAAATATGAGTCTACATTACAGCCCTCGCCTGCGTGCTGTGACACCAAACGTGTGTGTTTTGGTCCAGATCCAACAAGTGGAGCTTTAACGGCTGAAATACACCGGTTGCGTCTGCGTTGCAGCTCCGCTCCGTCAAGGCGCCGGATCAGTTTAAAATCCATTCAAGTCAATGTGTCAACTTACACTGGATCCGTTCTGTTGCGGTTCAGCTGCGTGTCTGGTCCGACAGGTCGCAGCTAATCGGCAGCCATCCTATTTTTGCCGGATGACGGAGCTGTGACGCATAAATTCAGAGTAGAGAAGATCGAGCGGGACAGGAAGTAGTGCACGGAAACTACATAAAAGAGAGCCTGAGACTTTCAAAATAAAACAAACCGTGTCTAATCTAGATCGTATTTAGCTTGATTACAATAGCAGCTCTTCACAATGAGCAGAGATACGCGAGTAGTCAACAGGTCAGAGTTAACCCAGGGGAAACAGTGAAAAACATGGAGGAGGAGAAGCTTATCATTGAGGTGGAAAACCACAGAATAATTTATGACCCAACACATCCTTTTTTATAAAGATAATCTCAAACAGGAAATGGCATGGAAGAGTGTTTCAAGTGTTTTGGGAGTGAATGGTGAGTAGTGCACCGTACAGTATTGTAGTACTACTGTTTGCTTCAACATTCTCACGGGATCGTGAATTACCGCGAGAAGTCCGCGGTCTCGCGACTCCAGCTCTGCGGCTTGCCGGACTCGCGACGCAGCCGGTGTAAGTTGACAAACGCAGTCAACACGCAGCGCAGCGGAGCTGCAACGCAGACGCAGCCGGTGTATTTGAGGCGTAAGCAGAGTTTCAGGAGCAGGACCACACCTCAAGCACACCCCTTCCAGTATTTAAACCCTCCTAATTCACTCGTCCTGTTTGTTCTCGTTTCGTACGCCCCACCCTTCCCTCCCCTTTCTCTCTTGGTTTCTCACCTCTTCTTTGTCGTGCCCGGGAGCTACGGCGGATCCCTTCTCGAAGCTTCCCCACAACGTCATACAACCAGCAAAATTCTTACACACGTTACGTTAATAAAACTGCTTCATCGTCATGTTGATGTGTGGTCCTTGCTAGTGAGCAACAACAAAGCTGAACTATGTTTGGTTTGAATTGAAAACAGGTGCGAAAACCAGCTTTAGAGGACACAGACCTTCAAAACTATGACTCAGGGAAAACGTCTCCTCTGGGCTCCTTTAGAAACTAAGTTAGGAGGGTTTACCTGATGCATCTGAGCTGAAATTCTTTTTAAACGTTTGAGTCTGGACTCGTCTTTGGATGCTTGAGTTTCTAGTTGTGTTTGTGCAGACGTCTTTGGAGCCAAGAAATCTGGATCCGTCCCTGCAGAGTTCAAACCTGAAGCCAAAGGGGAACCCAAACTGTGTTTTATTATGAAGTGCAGGACCAACGACCAATCCTCCGTGTTTTCACCACAATCTGCAGCCAACAAACCCCAACACAGAGCAAGTCCAAAAACAAGAGAAGCTTTCTACAGCTTTCTCCGCCGCTAAAGAAAATTCCAATTAACTTCTCTCAGCTGTTATAAGCAGCGATGATAAGTGTGTGGGGATGGGTGTGTGTGCACACGTCAGTGTATCTGCACCCAATTTTGGAAATCTTGACTACTGTGTTGCAAGAAAAGGGCTGGCAGATGTTCAGAGGGTTGGTCGTGAGTCTCAGAGAGCACTCCCATCGCTGAATCATATTTATTTACTTTTTCTGACACTCTGGAGAAATCTGCTATGTTGAAATCAAGGTTCTTTCTGCAATTCTGAACAGCAATCAATAGTATTTGAGACGCCATATGTGTCAGAGGCTGCAATTAAGAGTGCATTTTGAGTGCGAGCAATTTGTGGCACCAACAGACGGCTGCCAGACCTCTCTGAAAATAAGGTCTGATCAGGATGGAGCTCTTGTTTTCTTCTCCTCTTACCTTGGTGTGTGATCTTAAAAGTGATGTTACAGGAGGCTGGAGCACACTGGGGCTGATTTAATGATTTCTTTTAGGAAATGTGAACTGAAGAATTAACATACCACACACACACACACACACACACACACACACACAGAAAGAAGGCTTTGTGCCGGGAATGAAAGAAACGCCAGCATTAATCGCCGAATGAAGTTAAGATCAGCTCTGGATCTGCTGGGTTACTGTTCCACTGGCTTTAAACCATCTTTTCATCCTTCCTCCTCCTCTTCAGCTCTTTCCAATAATTGCTGCAGCCACATATGTAAAGGAGAGTCAAAGAAAGTGTGAGCTTTGGGAGTAAGAAAGCCTTAGAAAAGATGAGCGGCCTCTCCTCATCCTCTGCAGCTCCATCATCGCCCGTATCTCACCTTTTGGTAGAAGCATGAAACTTGTTCTTTGCTTTATTACGGCAGAGAACAGCTCGTGTTTCAGGTGGTCTCGTAACGTAAACGGCACTGACACGGCGCTGAAATGAAGTGTTTCTGAGGAGGGATGTGCAGAGCTCCTCATTAGACCACTTAGCGCTGCACGCAATCGCCTTTGAAAAAAGCTCGTCTCTCATCCCGCCTGATGCGTGAAATTTATGTATACAGAACAAGTCCAGCGCTGACCCCGGCTCCCGTGTGAGTAGTCTTACTTTCAAAGTACCACATCGCAGTGCTTCAGGATTAACATAACGTCGGTCTAAGTCTTCATGTTACAGCGTGGGGAGTTACTGGATGGAGAACGTGCGGCGTATGATGTCCTGTCTGTTTGAATCACATCAGGAATTACTCCCACATTCCCCACAGCCCCAACATTACAACCTTTTATCTGAGTTTTTCCCGTTTGATCAAATGCTGTTGTCAAACGGCCGGACAGGTGACCCCTGGGCAGCGTGAGCGGGAAGCTCTGTTAGAGATGCATGATTTTACCTGGCAAGGTGTTGTCCCTCTCCATTAGCCGCGCAACCAATCACGAGTAATTCAGACGTATTACTGCGAGGTCTGCGCGTGTTCAGCCTCTGAGAGCTTTCTTATTACACAGAGAAGCATGTTTGCTGTTCCCTCCCTTTGATTACCTTCAGTCAGGATGGAAATATCTCCACTCCAGACGTTAAGTAGGACCAGGAGGAGTGAGCGGTGTCACGGGGAGCGCACGTGACGGTTAAGTGCCCGGACAAAAGAGGGATGATGGGCAGGCTTGAGTAGAAAAACAACAAAAGCAATATTAGATTATCCAAAGAATGCATTTGTTGTTGTTTTTTTTTTAAATCTGGGAGCAATTTAATTTTTTATTTGAGAGCTTTTTAGAGTGAAGCCATCACTCACAACCTGCGCCTCTCCTGAGTTTTATATCTACAAGACGGCAGAGCTGTTTTTTTAATTAATCTACCAAGTTTACGGCTCCATCTGTTTGTTGTGCCGGAGCGTGTGAGTTTTCCCTCACTTTATTCGTCTTTTCACCGAATGTGACGTCCCTCTGCTCGCTTGTTCCCCTTCATTTCCTTCACCTCGCAGACTCAGTTAGTCTCTTTGTGCTGCGTCGCCGCACAGCGTCTTATATTCAAATCGACAGCTGAGAGGTGCTTTTAACACCACTGGATCCCTTTATGATTCATGCTGGGAGTGCTGATCCGGACTCTTCTGTGGGGAGTGTAAACAACACAGATCTCACAGCTCAGGTGAGGTGCTTATTATGGCGGACTCACCTCTGAGTAAATGGACTGCTTCGAACTGGAAGTCTTTTTCCTCTGGTTTCCTCCCATGATGTGGATTCTCCCGCCATAAACAATGGAAGGTCATAAGGATGATGTTTAAAACATTAAACTTGTCGACAGCTCCGCTAATCTCCTTCACATGTGTCTGATTGGCAGGAGTTTGTAATTGTTTATTGGCTTCGGCGAATCAGCAGTGAAAGCGGTTGCGACTGTTGACTGGAGTTAATCTCAGGCTGCCTGTAAACAAACACATAATTCATGATAAACTGCAACCAGTCTGCTGTTAAAACGACTCGCTAGGGATCAGGACGGCTCCCGCTCTCTCACGTCCAATGACTCCACTGCTGCAGACGAGCGAACGCAGAGTTCGTAAAGTCGTTGGATCTTTGTTCTCGAGGAGCTCGGGCGAAGCGATGGATTCAGAAAACTTCTGCTTGTCATAAACAGAATCTGGAGTTCGTCTTATTTCCTGGAGGATTTTAATGCTTTATCTGTTCATTCATCAGCTCGTGTGGAACCAAGAGTCAGAGGTTATGTATAGTGAACAGGTGACTGATAAATCACGACAGGCAGAGATTCCTGAATCACTCAAACTACTCAGAATACATCATCCTGAATATCACCGACTACCAATAACACAAATAAAGACGTGTTTTCATCCACCTCCAGATCTCCTTCAGGAAAGAAACGTCTTCATCAGCAGACTAAAGTTCAACGTTAACATATATAAACATTTCAAATGATTGTAGAGTAAAAAAAGGCGAAGCCAAACATTATAAAAGACTCAACACAAAGGAACTTCAAACATGTGTACTGTTAAAAAAAAGGTTAAGAGCCACTGATAAAAACAGATATTTCTTCATTTATTTCGAGTAAAAATGACCCTGAAGTGAGTGAAACTGCTCAGAGTTTCAGGTTTCAGAACATGAAATACTCCAAATCAAAGACTGCACGGCTCAGAGGACGTCAACGACATCCAGGCCTGCGCAAATAAAACACCAAATTTTACATTTCTTTTACTTTGATTGATTACTCATGACATCCCAGAATATCACCGCAAAAGAAATGTGGGTCTTTTTTTTTTAACAGTTAGTTTTATTTTATTGAAATCAGACTGAAGAACGAGTGAAATCTGAGATAAACAAACACAAAACTACAGACGTGTTGCTGCAGCCAGGTGGGAGGAGAGAGAGAGTGAGTTCAGAGTTATACTTTTCATCAGTTTGGAATGCTAACAGAAACTAGCTTTTTTTGCCACAGTGTCAACAGGCAGTGATGATTTTTACTGGACTGTTTTTGCAGATTGATCTGAAGTGTGAGGTCCAGTCGTCTCTGGAAAACCTTTGACCAATCAGAATCCAGTATTGAAAAGACTGGCATAAAAGGACCCAAATGCACAACTCAAAACAAAAACTCTTTAATGAGGACCGGGCACTCAAAGAACAATACAAAAAAATCACAGCCCTGCTGGAGATCAAAAGACAAACCCAAAAATTCCCTTAAAAAGCTTAAAAGAACAAAAAGCAGCACAAACCCAATACTTGGCACGTGGACGAAACGGGTACATGACACACAACAATCTGGCACAAGACAAGGGGAGACAGACTTTTATACAAGAGGTAATGGGGCACAGGTGGAAACAATGAAGGGCGGGGCTCACAATCACAATGGCGGGAAAACATGAGGGCAGGAAGTAAAGTGCCTGAAACGAGAGGAGAGATGTTACTACAAAATAAAAGCTGACATGACAAGATGTAAACCAAGACTGAAGCAGAAGGTGCAAACTTAACATAACTGACGAAACGTGACAAGAATGTAACTTAACCAGGTTATAAAAAACAAATAAGTCGGCGTGCAGCAGAGAGTTGAAGGGTTCGGACGCCATGTTTGTCCATTTTACTCCAGATAAGTGAAATAAGTTCTTTAAGGTTGGTAAATAAGTCCAAGAACAGAAATCAAAACCAAATTTTACATCTTATTACACTCTGACAGCGACTGTCTCCAAGACGTTTACTGCCCCAGAAAAATCCCATAATGCTCGTCGGTCTTTTCTTGTGGAAGTTCTGATGCTTTAAAGTATTCAACCATTATTTTTCAGAATGCCTCTCTTATTTTTTATTTTTATTTATTTATTTTTTTTAGCCTCTTTAAGCCTCTTTTAAATCAGCTGAGTTTTAACGATGAGGAGAAAATCTTTTACCTCCTCCTCCTCCTCCTCCTCTTCTTCTTCCTCTCTTCAAAGTGAGCCTTGTTTCCAAACACAGCATTCTGAGCTTATTAGCATGTCCAAATTATTTCATCAGAATGTCAGACACACTGTTGGTTTCCACAATTAGCAGCAACAGGAACATCATGCAGTTGCACACCACTGGTTGAATCCTCAGGAATATTATCCAGCTGGAGCTAGCCGAGCAGGTGAAACAGGAAACAAAGGAGCGTTCATCTTTAGCTCCTAACAACCCGACCAGGAGTTTTAAACTGCAACCTTTCCAAACCAAGGTCAGACACCTTCGGGTCGAACAGATGGCTTCTGCCACAAACGCCCTACATGATCCGGTCTAATTGGCAGTAACAGGTTATTTATTGACCATTTGCTGAATTGGTCAATTAGGTTAATAGCTCACTTCACTGTTTACTCTGATTTACAAAGCTGCAGCTCATGAGCACCTGCCTAATTCCAGGTAATAACAGTCACCTATCACGTGGATGGTTGAAGAGCATAAACACAATCCCACTAAAGAAATATATCTGCTCCCGCGTGGTTACGAGTTCAGAGTCATGAAGAGAAATATTACTTTTTGTACACGTTCGTCGCTCAGAGAGCAGATGATACTCAAAAAACAAGTTTTGACGAGACTGAATCTGTGATTTTGTCCTGGAAAAGTTGGCTCATACTCAATGTCAAGGTGCAAGCGACTTTACACAGAGACAGCTCACATTCATGACAGCTCAAGGCTAGTTATCTCTGAAACCGGTTCCATATGGCGCTTTGACAAGAACTCTACCTGCAGTGATCTCCAGATCGGAGGCTGGGACTCTGGGTGACAAAGAGGAGGGGTCCAAGACGACAGAACCGAAGCCCTATCCGCCACCGGGTGTCGTACGCAGCCCAAAACCCCGGCACCTTGTCTATTAATGAGCCCCGCGCTGTCACCATGCTCCTCACGTCCCAGAATCCTCTTCACTTTGTTTATTTATTCATTATCTCACATGTTCCTCTAATAAGGTGGGGGCTGTGCGAGACACATCGAGGGCTGAGGCGTCTGCAGAGCATCTGAATGGCGGCTCTGTCTCGGGCAACAAAAGTGGCAGCGTTGAAAGGTAATGGGCCCACCCACAGGCTGACAGATCTAAAAGGGTGATTAACGAACACCCTAAGGAGAGGGGCAACAGGGGGCGAGGGTGTGTGTGTGTGTGTGTGTTCTATCCAGGATATACTTTTTGATGCATTTCAGCTCTAAGAGACTGCACACATATTCACTCCTCTCTCCCCCAGATGTGCATAAAGAACCACAAACAGCCTCACAGCAGCTGATAGGTTTCTCCTCTGCTCGCTCGTATTGCTTCACACCGGGTTCCCGAGGTAATCTGGATCATTTTGCTCGCAAACATGCACATGTGGAGGTTGCTGACAGGTTGAGCTGCTTCTATCAATCTAAATAAGATTCTGCGATGTTGCCCATGCATTTTCTCTGCCTGGATGTCCCTGCCCGCCCCCCCACCCAACCCCCCCCACGAGAGCCGGAGTGTTCACAAAAACAGCTTGCTCTCAGATGGCGGGATAAGCCGAGCTCAATCTCCAACGAGAAACATGGAGGCCTATTTTATCGAGCTATATAAAGGCCAGGTTGATGGGGTTCTAAAAATATGGTGGTCTTAAATTTCTAGACATTCTGGGCTCTAATAAAAGGATGCAGCGGCTCATTGTTCTACTTTCTCCTCCTCTGATGTCTTCTGTATGCCTGTCCTGAATTCCAACGGGGGGGAACATCCTTTTCTCTATCACTTCCTCACAATGCCTCCTCTCTCCTAACCTCCCTTTATTGTCACATTTCCACCAAAGCCTTCAGCTCGCCGACTCCTCCCATTTGTCACATCTTGTTCTGCTGTTCCCAGCAGGCAGTGTGACGCTGTAGACCTCTGGCTTTTCCAATTACAATCACAATCCGAACATAATTTATCTTGCCTGAGATCGAAATCAACGCCTGGGCCGTAACTTTCCTCTGGCAGAATGTTTACGCGTTTAACACCAGATTGCCAACTTGTTCTGTACACGCCAGATGCGTGCGACTATAAAGGACGGTGATGATGATGGATGATAATGACGATGTCAAGGCTGGCAGAGAATTCAACACCAACAAGGATATTGGGGTTAAAGCCCAGATGGAAGGGGTTAAACGACTGCGAGCCGCCTCCCCTCCTCCTGCACACTTTGGAAAATGATAAACAAGCGCACCCAAAGCTGCTCAGAGAGGAACGCTTCCCCCTCTGATGTCAGCAGTGTTTTCTCACTAACTCAGGCTGGTTTCGTTTATACTCCTCATCCTCCGTACTCTTTCGGTATATCATCCTCATTCTGTCACATCCATCTGCTGGTCATTAGCTGTATTCTGTCAGTGCAGGATTAAGGGGAGAGTGAAGAGGCTGAGCGGCTCCAGCAAGCCGCTGCAGCAGCAGCTGAAGTGCAGCAGTGGAGCCGGAAAACTGTGATTGAAGTAGCTAAGAGGGGCTGGATTGTTTATAGCGAGTGATAATGACGTCTGATGCAACAAACTCTGCTGCTACACGAAAACAAGATCAGAGGCTCTCTGGTGTTGAATTTAAATGCACAATGGAAGCAAAATCCTGCACTTTGCATTGAGGATGTTCAAATTCGAGGCAATTAAACAGTATGAAATGTATGAAAATGCATAAAACGAACATCGTGGTCACCTGGAACACCTTTGAGCATAGAGAGAGAAAAACACGACTTTATTTGAACTTCTTGCAGCTGCCTGCCAGCAGTCGCCAACCTTCGCTTAAAGATGGCAGCACGTGTCAGTATAAGTTTGACAAAAACAAAATGTGTCTGACTTGTTGGATGCACTGATTTCCTTGTTCTCCAATGAATTCAAAACACTTTGTGCCTTAATTAGATAGCATTAGACAACTTGTGCTAGCCAGCAGTTGCAAACCAGCTTTTGAAGAAGTTCAAATCAAGACAACAGTTTGTGTGTTTGTGACATTACATATATTTGGTTCTGTTCGGACCAACTAACAAACCCTACATAGCAAGCCTACGTGATTTTGTCAACAACTGCGTGCTTTGCGTGTCTCTGTGGTTTACAGTGATTGGTCGTTTGGTTGGTGGGCGTCAACATGTTGGATAACGTGGGTCTTGAATGTTGTCAACAATGAATGACTCTTATATTATTGTTGATTTAGTAAAACCAACAGTGACAGCTTTAAAAGCTGTACATTAGATGACAACTTTATCGTCGCTGACAGGAAAAGAGAAGAAATTATGCAATTCTCTGAGCCAACTACGACTCGGGAGAGAAGGCGGTCATGTGGTCATTTCCTGTCATTGGTACAAAGGTTTGAACCTTTCAAAATAATGCTCTCACGCTGGGCATGAACCGGACCTTAGTCCTGTTTGGTCCTGATGGAGATCACCTCTTTAAGTTTCACACCTATCATGTTATCAGGAAAGTCCAGACCAAACAGTGTTGGTGTGAAAGCCATCTTAATCTTATAAAAACAAAATGCACTTCATCATCATCATCATTAAATTAACACGCTCATGCAAAAATCTGTTGGCAGACTCGTGTGTTCTGCAAACTGTCAGATGACGTGTTAAGGTGAAGGTGTTTTGCAGATGCCAGATTTTGTCATTAAGTTCCTGAAAGAAGGTTTTTGCCTTCGGGGGCCTCGTTGATTTTCAGTGTAAGCTCCAGTCTCTTCTCGCCCCTCCCTCTTACCGCCGTTGCTGAGGTGCCTTGTTTTCAAATCACTGACCTTCATCAGACATATGCTCGTACGTTCGTGGCGCTAACAGCGCTGCCGAGGAGCATATGCAGATATGTGACACTTAATGCTCTGCGTCCCAGGCATCTGTCACGGCCACTGGCTTGTGTTCTCGCCGGGGAGATGCCATGTGGGTGCTTTGAGCTGAACACGAGCGCCGTTTCATTGCTGCTCAGCTAATGGTGCCGTGACTTTCCCATTCTGTCTGTTTGTGCCCGTCACTGTGCTGACACGCTGTCGGGGGTCAGTGTTAGAGTACTTCCTGTGTCGTGGAGGGAGATGCTCAAAGCCTTTACAAGTTAACGGGAGAGTTAAACCGTTGTCTGTACGGAGGCTCAAAGATGTTATTTAATTATATCACTAAATTTCATGAGACTGAACTTTGAAAGTGGTCCTCAAAGACAGTTTAACACAAATATTTTAACAGATAATTAACCTGTGCCTCTCTGGGAAACTGTGGTATTTACTGCATCTGATGTTTCTAAAAATCTTCATTGATTTTCTTTAAATTATTCAATCATTACGTCACCTCGAACAGGAGCAGATCCAAAGGGTTAAATCAGGAGTTACCAAACATGTCAGTCAGAAAGCCCCAAAATAATAATCCTACGTGGCACCTTTATTTTGGATGATACTCTCACAACAATGGGTTAAACATGAGACTGTAAACAGTTTTTGAATTTGGAGTTTAGTGTTTAAAGTGGCATCACTTCAGGAAGCATTGGGTTTAATGAACACGCCAAGTGCTGCTCTGAAATCCTTAACTGTGATTGGCTGTTTGGCTTTAAATGGTCAGGACTTTGTCCAAACCAACTATTCGGACAGATTTACTGAGTTGATCCTCTATCACTCAGGTGTCCTTCAGGCTACCTGGAATGTTTTGTTGTTGTGTCCCTGAAAGAGTCAGATATCACGCTCTGAAAGCTCATAGGAACCATTCAATTCTTTCTTTGGACTTATATTTAAAGATTTACGGTAATGAGAACAGCTTTCATCAGTTATTGCCTGTGATTGGAATGTAGTTGCTATTAACGTAATACCCCGAATATCATACCCTGGAAAGTTTGTCTTTTCTTCTTGAAGGAGTCATTTAAATTTTCTCATTTGCCCAACAATCGAGGACTTACGGTAATTTAAAGAGCGCTTGTAAAATGGGAGACTTAATCTTTTCTTTCTTTGAAATTATGTATTTTTTCGTATCTTTCAGATGACGTGTCGTCAGTGTGAAGTTACTCTGCCGTAATCAGCCTTTTATTGTTTTTCAAGGTGTTTTGTGTCTATTTTGAAGGTTTTAAATAAACATTATGAGGGAAAATGTTTTTTCCGAGTCATTAATAACTTGCTTGTATAGTGTTTAAGTAACTATCTGAGTGAGTTTGTGGTGTGTTTTATGCACAACACTTCCATTTGTAGAGTAAAAGTCGCTTCGTGCTTCGCGGGAACACGAGGGAAAAGATTTTTATTTCAGCTGCAAACATTATTAATCTGGAAACAGGGTGTGTTGTCTCCACTCTCGACCTCCCTGCACACGCACTGACGTGTAAATTGTAATATTATTGTTCGACTTAATTCAGCCACACATGAGAAAACATCACACTATCGCTCATGTGATTATTTTTCCACATTTATCAGGGGCGTAACGGTGAGCCGGAGCAGGGCTGCTTGTGCTTTTGATGGGGAAGAAAGACAGTCCTATTACAGCCCAGAGAGAGAGAGAGAGAGAGAGAGAGAGAGAGAGACCCAACTTTCTATTCAGTTAGCTGTGGGAGAAAAATGAAACGCAATTTGTACACTGAAAATTGGCCATTGTCTTCAGGAAGATTGTTCCATTCAAATTGTGACATTGAAATGACATTGGCCCGAGTCTGTTGAAGGCGCAAGGACACCACAGAAAAGGCGTCGCTCACATGAATAGAAGCTTTTTTTTTTTTTTTTTTTTTTTTTTTCATGATTATGGTCAGAAAGGAAAAAAAAAAAAAAGATTGGAGTCTGAATCATAATCTGGCACTGAGTATGAGCATGAAATTGAAAATGAATTGAGCTGAATGTGAGGCACTTACTTTGTTCTCGTCTTTATAAAACAATACATACCTCTGATCAGCTGGAGCCTCGTTTTTCATGCTGATAAACAACACTTTTCTTCTGGGCATCGGGCTCTCCGGGTGGCCCTTGTCAGCCTGATAGTCTGTTGTGACGGCTGCTTCAACGTTAAACTCCTAAAGCTTTTTTTTTTTTTTTTTTGTTCTAATATTTGCACATTTCCAATATGTGCTCATTGACATTTGGATTTCCCAAAGAGTGTGGAGGCAGGATGCCAGCCCCCCTCTTTTTTTCACTTCCCTCTGAGCATGAATTTATAAATTGAAAAACCAGGCAAAAATGACCTTAATCCGCTCTCCGTCATTCTGCGGGAAATGTTCATGCTCTGCAGGGACGGGGTTTACAGCCACCATCTGTTGCATTTTTCATTAACAAAATCTATTTCTTCATTTAACCATGCATGCTCAGACAATGCTATGGCTCCCATAACACCCCTAAATCCTGGATTGGAAAAGAATGAAAACACCAACTTACCATAGAGAGCATGTTTTCAGATTAGTGCTGTAATTACAAGTATAATACAACCGTATTCATCAAGGATTAGGAGATGACATTTTGTATGTGTTCAGGTAACAGGGGACGGCGAATTCTTTTAATGGAGCCGAGTCAGATTTGACCTAAAATAAGTTTTTGTGAAGACTTCTGCTGACACTGCTGGTCGGAGAATCTTATAATGCTGCGACACTTCGGGGAGTTCAGCACGCCGTGCACAAAGAAAAGGACAGACGGCATATGGCTGCTGTTTTTGTGTCAGTAATGTGAAAAGTTATGGTAGAAAGTCTTACTTCCTGTTTGCCTATGGATGAATGCTGGGACCCTGACCACTGAACCATCCACGTCTTAGTATTTTGGCTCTAGAAGTGACTGTATGTGGTCCGGAGAGTGTTTGGTATTAACTTAGATGATGTATCGATCAAAGCAGCAGCAACATAATTAGTTATTTTATTACCTGGCTGTGTGAAATACTTGATTCTGATTGGTCGAAACCCCAAATTAATGGTTAAAACCCTGCAGCAGAAACATTTCCCACAGCAATTATAATAATGTTTATATTTTTAATGTTACTTTTAACTTATTTGAAGAACATAAAAATTTTTTCACAAACAGAAAAAAAAAAAAAAAACAGCGTAGGGCGCTAAACAACCCAAACACACTGAATTACAGAAAACAGACATGAAAAGAGTTAATGTTGGATTTCAGCGGCTAAAAATGTTATTTAAAGTGATTTCAGTCAGTGGATGACAAAGTTTGTTTTATTTTGAAAGTCAGAAGCTGTTTTAAGGTGGTTTCTGTGCATGACTTCCTGTCCCAGTTGATCTGCTCTACTGTGAACTGAGCCATCACAGCTCTGGCGTCCAGCTGGTTGCATATCTGCTGCGACCTGCCGGAGCAGGGACGCAGCCAGACCTAAACAGAGATGTCTGGTGTCTTTTGGCTGTTATTTAAAGCAGCATTCACAAATCACTTTCAAATCAATTCACCCAACTTGGATTCAAAACTCTGAGTTAAAATTTAGGTATCTGAAGTTAGTTAGCTTAGTTAGCTTAGCTGGTAAATGTAAAGTTAGCTGCTGAATACACTAACAACGCTCCTGATGTCACTTAAAGCCTTAAAATGAGACATTTCGATGAGAGGGCACCGTTGGGGTGACTCACTTTTGTCGCCTTATAATTATTAGAGCTGCAACAATTAATCGAATAATCGATTATTAATCGATTACTAACTATTTTGATAATCGATTAATCGGTTTAAGTAATTCTTTAAGAAAAAGACGTCCAAGTTCTCCAGTTTCAGCTTCATAAATGTGAATATTTTCTGGTTTCTTTGCTTCTCTATGACAGTCCTGATTATCTTTGGTTTGCAAACAAGACATTTGATGATGTCATCTTGGACTCCAGGAAACATTGACATTTTTCACCATTTTTGGACATTTTATGGACCAAACGATTACTCGATGAATCGATTATGAAAATAATCGTTAGTTGCAGCCCTAATAATTCTACAATTCTACACTTTCATTTAGCAGACGCTTTTTTCCAAAGCGACGAACAACACAAGCAAGAATTTAAACAAGAAGGAGAAACCTTACTAAGTGCGAAGAAATGAAGAAATAATTGTAAGAAGTAGATGAAAAAATGTTGATGTTTCAACATTTTGAACATTTACCTCTCAGAAATTCAAAACACCGGTTCAGAAACAGACAGGTGACGTCACAAAGAGTGCGTCCATTGGGGTCTTGTATTGATGAGTTAAACGTACAGAGAAAAGACGCTGATGTAAGAGGCTTCCTAAAGTCTCGTGTGACTCATCTACTCTCTCTGTTTTAGGGGCAGCTTGAAGTGGACGTCAGAAGAACTTCCGCCTTGGCTTCATTTTTCAGCCCTGAAGGCTGGCCCTCGGTAGTTACAAAACTAGTTTACACCTCAGACTTAAAGGTCACAACAACAGTAAATCTTACCTTTTGTGATAAACGACAAGCAAAGCATCTACCGATAAAGTTTTGTTTTCACTGTGCACAGTTTATGATGTTTTAAGTAGTGTATATTCATCTTTTCGCGGCTGTGCCAAGTCCTCCTGCTCTCGCAGAGCGGCTGCCCGGCCAGCATATATCATGTCACCATTCCCTGATAGGTTTATTGATTTTGCACTCCCCTCAGCACCATCCCTCAAACTTTTCAACACCAGAACTAACTGAGACTGATATTTTCCAACTGCTCAAAATAGATCATTAGCCAATTGGAAAAGATGGACTTTAAGCCCCTACAGATCCATAGAAAAGATTAGGAGAGATGGAAAGAGGAAAATCCTCAAATCTGCTGCGTAAGTCCATGCAGAGAAGAGAGAGTCGAGCTTTTGTTCTGGGTTGTGAAGATAAATGCATGCGAGTAGGAGGGACAACAGCTGGGCCGTGAGAAGTTTGTGGTAAATATATGAGAATAATATCTTGTCTGGTGATGATAATATGCAGCTGTGCCAGAATCTTCCACTCCAGCTTTGCACCTTCAGGACCACAGACAGAGAAATGATGGACACCGTGGAATCCAAGACCATCTCGGCTTTAAATCCTCTCCCCAACGATATGACTACAGGTCTCTATCAATGTGTCAGTGCACATCCATATCAGAGGGGACAATCTACCCTCTGGGACGGGCTGTTGTCTGAATGGTTTCTGCCAGCTTCCTCTTTCTTAGGACAAATAGGGTAATAATTCCATCAAGGGGAGAGGATGAGGCAATAAAACATGAGAGAAAGGGAGGGGGGGTTTTAATGTGCTCCGTTGTCTCGGATGCAATTACAGTGCCCATCATGTGATGCTTTATCTCTCAGCCTCCGTGGATTCTGCCCTCTCTCTCTCGTACACACTTACACTCCTGAAAAACAGAAGCATGTTGCACGTGTGCCAGAAAAAGGGAATAAAAACAAGCGGAGGCCAAAGTGCCATGTTCAATTTTAATTTGTTTGTTGTTTCAGTACAAACCTGTTCAACAATGTTCTGTTAAGCTGAAAAAAAAAAAACCACAAAACGAACACCTTGAGCCAAATAAATTATGATAGCACGTTCCCAGATCACTTCCCCGAGAGTAATCTTTGAGGATTTAAAATTAGGCTGCTCGCTATGCATACTAATCGCAGACAGCTTGGGATAAACATATGATTTCAGAATTTTTAATGTAGTTAGTCATCGCTGTGACACTTTTTTTTCAGAGTCTGCTTCGACTTCAGGCAAGGTCTTTTCTGATCAAGTTAATTACTTTGAGGGGAGCAGACAGTGAGGCTAATTAAGAAATATGTCTAACTGAACTATGGTCAATGACAGCCCTACTCCTACCACTGCGTTCTGACCTAGATCACTAATGCTTCCTATTTAGGAATTACCACATGACAAATATCCAATCAAATCTCAGGAAATTGCCCTCCATCATAGCGGGCTGAACTGTCATCGCCGCGAGGTTTCCTGGGTGGCTTATGAAGTCACCAGTAATCAGAGGAGTTCATGCCAAGTTGTTGATTACCTTAAATTAAGTGTCTAGAGGCCAGTGAGACCCAACTGTGTCACCCATGGCTCAAAAAACGCTCAATGAGACACGCTGAAAATTGTAATCAGGGATATTGGTGGACCTTGGCAAGCTACTAATCAGCCTCTGAGCTCCAAAGGTCTTAGACATTTAAATTAAAAAAAGTTGCTCATAATAACTTGGACTTCACTATTACCCAAGGAAAAACTGTTTTCTGCTGAGTTTCCTCGAGGAAAAAAAAATCAATATAAACTATGATCACTGGCCTCAGCCGTCTTAAAAAGTTGTGCAACATCAAGAGCTGTGTGGTTTGGTACCAGAAGGCCTCAGACTTCCTCTGCTCTTCATTAACATCCTGGAAAAGGTTCAAGGAATCTCACATGATCCCATTTCAGGAAGGAACCAACATTGAAATGAAAGCCCCCTCGTAAAGTTCGCAACACGATGAAAGACAAAGCAGGAGAGCCCGTCGAGTCCGACAGCATCTTCTTTTATCTCGTCTGCAGAATGATTCTCCATCTTCAACCTTGGATGAGTGTTACTCTTCTGAATTTGCACCAGTTGCCATTCCATTTTCCCACCTTCACCACTTACCCAGGTCCAGACCACGGGAGCAGCAGTGTCATCAGTAAAGACCAGTGGCCCCTGTCCCAGAGTACTTCCACCAGCTCCTCTTGGGAGGATACTGAGATAATCTCTGCGTCCTGTCCTGAGTCTACCCTGGGGTCTCCTTCCAGGTGGACATGCCCAAATGGATGTGGAGGAGCAGCAGCTCTACTCTGAGCCTCTCCTGGATGTCTAAGTCCAGACCCCCTGCAGAGAAAGAGATCCTTTCAGCTGCTTGTATTCACGATCTTGTCTTTTCAGTCTCTACCAACAGCTCATGACCATCGGTGAGAGTTGGAACGTAGATTGACCGGTAAATTGAGAGCCTTGCCGTCTGGCTCAACTCTCTCTTCACCTCAACGGACCGGTTTAGTGTCCGCCTCATTGCCAACACCGCCCTGATCCATCTCTTGCTCAGTTCTCCCCTCACTTACGAACAAGACTCCGAGATACTTAAACTCCTCCACTTAGAGCAGAGACTCTCCTGACCCGGAGTGGACAGTCCATCCATTTACAGCTGAGAACCACGGCCTCAGACCTCAGACCTTAGAGGTGCTGATCTTCATCCCAGCTACAAACTGCCCCAGTGTGTTCGATGAGGCTAATAGGACTACATCATCTGCAAAGAGGAGCGACAGGATCCTGCACCAGTTGTTTGAGATAGAATTCATCATCATGACCCCTCACCCATTAAGAAAGTTATCGGTGTTTCTAATTGTGTTCGCACATCTGCTCGTCCGACGTTGTGAGGGAAAGTTCTGACATGTTCAGGACATTTTGTGCTGGTTTGAATACAGCGATGACATTTTGCGTATAAGAACAGGTGATAGTGGGCGAGAAACTGGCGTTAGCAATTCAATATTTTTTAGAAAATAATTTCTTAAATGAACAAATTTAATCATTTTAGATATAATTTCAGGTGAAGATGCATAAATTAGAGTACCGTGACTTTTTCAAGGTGATCTTACTCTTTGTCTAGCTTTTCTGATTTTCGCATAAACCACATCTAACGGGCACCAACATCTCATTTTTTTACCTGCTATAATATTTCCAAACACCACTACTGTTAATGTCATTTTAGTATTCCTATTTTAAGGTATTTTTATTTATTTTAAACGAACAAGCCAACACTTTAGTGGCACCGATACACCACAAACCATTTTGTTCTTGCTTCCTTCGACTCCACATTGTATTTTGTAAAGCGTAACAAGTTTTCTCTTCTGAAGTCATCTTGGTCAGTGTGATTCGCTCTGTTAAAAAGATCCCAGCTCTTTCACACACGCTGGATTTTCCTCCATCTCGTCTCGTCTCAGGAACTTCAGAAACCTGTCTCCCATCGTGAAGCTCATCGATAACTTGGCTTTGATCTTTGAGCGTGAGCCTTACATTGTCATACAAATCACAGAAGAAGAGTAATCATACCTTCACCACCCTGGGAACAATACAGGCGCTTAATCTTTCTTATCACAAGGGGACCTCAAAAAAAGTCATCCGTGCTTTCATCACATCACAACTGGATTATTGTAATTCCCTGTATTTGGGGCTCAGCCAGGGGCATCTCCTCTCTGTGGCGCTCTCAAAACTCAGCTGCTAGACTGCCGGCACTTCCATCCTTGCAATCGGCTCGTTAGATTAGAATTTATTTCATTTATACGGCTTAATAAAGCTAAAATCAATGTTACACTGTGACGGCAGGGACAGAGGACGAGAAAGATTCAGTTAAAATCTTGGAATTCATTTCTAAGTCCGTCCAAAGTTTCAAACTATGAGGTAAATGTGTTGGAGTAATCCCAGAATGAGACTACAGGGAGCTCAGAATGGCTTCTTTAAAAGAATTCACTTGAGAATGACGCAAGAAAAAAACAAGAATTGTTCAACTTGTGACATCACAGATTGGTGCGTAATAAACATGCTTTTTGTTGTCCATGATTCACCATTGTTGGAGGAAGGTGATGTTGTAGCATGGCAACAGTGGGGGGAGGATTTAAAGAGACAGTAGCTGAAAAGGTTTTTAAAGATCTGAGAAAGGTCAAAAGTTTTGAGCTTTAAATGATGTACGGCTACAAAGCCTGGACCTGTGGTAAGGAAGTTTAATAAGTGTGAACTTATTTTGGAGCAGGACTTCTACCAGAACCAGGATGTTTCACCAACGTCAGGAGCGATGGTAATGGAAGTGAACTGTAATGGTTTCTGGTCCTGGAGGCCTTTCTCGCTCCAGGAAGAATCAGTTCCACTCAACGGATTCTTCTTAAGGAACATATTAGGCTGGATTATGTGACTGCGGTTCCTGAACACCTCACTTTCATTTTAAAGGCTCTTGTACTGAAACATATCAGCCTCATTTTATGGGTGAAGGAAAAAGGTCAAGCACTGAGCGGTTCAGAGAGACCTTCACAGAGGCCGGTCCAGCACTAAGTGAAAAAGAGACAGAGAGAGATTCAGTCTGAGCGGAGGGGGGGGTGGGGGGCGGAGGGGGGGAGGGGAATCCAATCCAGAGGTGGGGTGACTTTAACGACCATAAACAGTCTTTTTTCCTGAAAATAACCCTCATAGTCGAAGGCGCCGGTGGCCATAGAAGCAGCTGAATTATTTATGAGCAACATTTTGGAAACAGCAGTGAGAATTTGTGGATCGGCTGATGCATGTCCGGTGGCCTTATTCTGTGGCAGTCCTCTAATGCTTTGATAAATGGCTGTTATCTACACCCTTTGGTGTATGACGGCCATCTGCTATGGACTCCTTGAGGGCCAATTGGAGACGTTGAGAAATCTGGGTCAGCTCAGGTGGCTGCATTAGAGGGAAAGGTTGCTGACCGTGAGAAGTCCGGCAATCTCGGTCTGTGTCACTCGGCCACGCTGACCTCCTTATCAGCACGGACAGAACTCAGTTTCTCAGTTTGTACTCACAGGCTTGCCTCAGAGGGATTGGCTCTGAATCAGGATAGATTTACCCGCTGCACTGCCATTTCTGCACACTCATGTCTGCCGGAGCAAAGCACCACAACCTCTGGAGGAGTCGAGTTAAGTTTCACAAGCATGCGTTGAGAATATTGCTCACAGGGAAGGAGAAAAGTTGTCTGCCTGAGCGCCGATGTGCATATAGAGTTACTTATAAAGTTTAAATGAAAACCAAGTGAGGGAATCATTACATTTTTCAACACCGGGATGTTTGAGCAAAAATGCTTTAACCTCCCAAACCCAAGACAACCTTCATACATCCGCCTGAAGATGCAGAATGATAAAGAGTACAGTGATGTAAGATTCATGCCTCCCTTGTGTCCGTGCCTGTCAGAGTGAATCCAGGTAGGTGGATTGAGTAGTAACCGGAGGCAGAGAAACCACTAAATGGTTAAGTAGGTTTGTTTGTTCCTGGGGGGGTTCAGAGCCTTTTCTAGACTAAAAGTGATGAGTCCACCCCAGCAATTAATCATGCCGGTATTGGCTTGGTGGATACTGTATCCACTCAAGGACAGCTTTGAGATGCATTAGGCCGAGTGCTGCCAATCCCAGGGCACGGTCAGCCCGGGGGGATGATGTGCACATCTCCTGCTAAACCATGCATTTCCCCGGCCTCACGCTCACCTACTTCTGTTTGGGTACACAGCAGCAGACAGCCCTTCTAATGATTCGTTACTCGGAGCTGCTGGGGCTTTTTTGGCTCCGTCAACCTCTTCTGTCAGAGAAGAGGAAGCTGATGTGTGTTCACAGCTTCACTCTCCCCCCCTGTATCGACTAAGCCGCCAGTGCTTTAATCATCCTTTACAATAAATCTCAATCAATTCAGCACTGAGGATGCGGGGCACGTGCAGATGGCATGGGCTGATAGTCCTGACACATTGCAACTCAATCAAAGGGTGGCACAATAAAACACCCTGCCATGCATCCACCCCTCCCCTTCTCACAGGACAAGGATCTGTGAAGCGGCATACGTCCTAATCTATGCCATCACCGTGCCATGCAGTCAGAGCTGGTATCGTCCTCCCCCCCATTTTCCAATGTCAAGCCTTGACAATGATATGAGGACTTATTAGTTTAATAGGCAACATAAACAAATCACAAGCACTTAGCCGGGCGATCATTTCAGCTGCACTCAGCGGACGACTCCTGCAAGAATCCAAAATTGAGACTGCAGTCGAGGGGATTGGTTTGTGGGGCGATGGCGGTAAACAGGTGGCTGTGCAGGCCGTGTGCCAGTACACGCTGCACCAAATGGAATAAAATGGTGAAACAGATGTTCTGCTGTGCCGTGCCTTGATTTGAGTGGTGCTCACGCTTTTAAAGCCTACTGAAGTATACGCTGTCCCTGGCATGGCTGACGGGCCTGCTGGAGGACTTGACAGCGGCTGTGAACCTAGTAAGTACTGACTCTGACTCCTTGCTGGGCAGAGTCTGACAAGGGTGTCAAGCAAATGAGAGGAGCCTGTGGAGAGGAGAAAGAGACGGAGGAAGCAGACATCCGGTAGTATAAGCAATGCAGCTGATCCGAGACATGCAGTGAAAGAAGGGGGACGTGAACAGAATGCAGCGAGGAGCCGGAGGGGTTGCAGAACTGCTTGTGTTGACTCTGGCTCCAGGTGGAACCAAAGACTCACTTCCAGACTGGGTTACAGGTTTGAGTCATGGAGCAGATTTTTTTGTTTCAGAGCAGAAAAGTGGTGGCCGAGTCTTTATTGACTCTGAACTTTACTGTCATCATCAGTCATGTCCGTGCTGGTCAAGACCAGGAGAACAGAAGATAACAACAGACTAATGCTGTTTCTGTTGTCTGGTCTGTTCATCTCTTTCTCCCTGCATCTGTCTCCAGCCTGCTGTCTCAGTTCATTCATGGCTGGCGGAGTGTGGTTCACTCTGATTTTACTCTCTCTCTCTCTCTGTGTATATATATCATAACATCATTACTTCATCTAATGAATGGCATTTGTTGTTTCGACACATCACAACAACAACAAGGCAACATGAATTCAAGATGGTTGGCAACTAGTTTACTCTGAGTGCAACTCTGGGTCTTTAAATATGAAGCAAAAGTGCAAAAAAGAAAAAAAAAAAAGTTGATTTGCTGCTTTCATTGTCTCCTGCAATGCAGAGGTAGTCTAATGTTGCCACATCTGTCTCCACTAATCATGCCTTAAATTCATGCCTTAAATTATTTTTTTTCCCAAAGCCAATAAAAATTGTAATATTGTAGCTGCGGGTTTATGTCTGCTTTGCAATTGAACAATTATTATGTATAAATAAATAAACTGAATAATAATGAAGTCCCTTAAAAAAAAAAAAAAAAAAAGTTGCAGTTCCTCCAATGTCCACTAGAGGCTGGCTGCGAAAACACCAAAGATCACATAGACACCAAGGTAAAAACACCATTATCTCCATATAATGTGCATATTTTTTACAGTTTTTTTTTTTTTTTTTTTTTAATATAGTTTTTGGGCTTTTATGCCTTTATTTTAAGAGGACGGGACAATGGATAGAGGAGGAAACAGGGTGAGAGAGTGAGGAGTGACATGCAGGGAAAGTAGCCACAGGTCGGACTTGAACCCGGGCCGCCCACGTATATGGAGCGCGACCTTTTTTTTTTTTTTTTTTTTTTATCTTTTATTATCAAAAAACACCAATATTAACAAGCTTTGCATTCATATATTACAATATTAGGAGAGAGGGTAAACTCATGCAAACCGCAGAAAATAAATAAAATAATAAAAACCATCCCATCTACTGAAAAATAAACCTACCCACAAAATAAAATCAACACATAAAAAAAAACACATCAAGGAGAAAAAAAAAAAAAAAAAAAAAAAAGTTGCAGTTCCTCCAATGTCCACTAGAGGCTGGCTGCGAAAACACCAAAGATCACATAGACACCAAGGTAAAAACACCATTATCTCCATATAATGTGCATATTTTTTAGTTTTTTGTTGTTTTTTTTAAATATAGTTTTTGGGCTTTTATGCGTTTATTTTAAGAGGATAGGACAGTGGATAGAGGAGGAAACAGGGTGAGAGAGTGGGGAGTGACATGCAGGGAAAGTAGCCACAGGTCGGACTTGAACCCGGGCCGCCCACGTATATGGAGCGCGACCTTAACCACTAGGCCATCTGCGCTCCCAGAGCTTTTTTTTAACTTGTCATTTTCAAAGTGACTCATTTTTAGGGTTTGTAAACAAAGAGGTTTAAGGCCCGCCTCTTTACCTCATTCTAATTTAAACACAGCTAAGCTGAGTTCAAAATTTCCAATATGGCCCCCGTCAATGATTGGCATTCTTCAGTAATAATCCTGAGGACAGAGAGGCAGCCATGTTTTGTTTCTCGCAGTTGAGGTTAATGTTTGCGTTTTATGCGGGGTTCAGAAGTGTCCTGAGCTGAGGGGGTGAGACTGTGAACCCTTACCCTGACACCCTCGCAGGTTTTGTTTCAGACTCTGGGGCCAGATAAATGTTTTGGTGCCTTCACCAAAATAACTGACCTCTTCTTTCTAAAGCAATCAGGCGGCGTTTAATGGCAGTTAAAGGAATAGTAAATCTGCATCACAGTGAGTCAGAAATAACATTTACAGCCAGAGATGAGTCACTCTCAGACTCAGAGGTTAGTGCAACACTCCTCGACGGCGACAGTCGCAGGGGAAAAAAGGCCGGATGATCAACTAATAATTGGCGTTTTGGTTTTGATATGCTTTTAAGTAAAGAGGAGGAGGAAGTTCACAATGAGGAAGGGGGTCTGAAAGCCTGTAATGACAGCGGCTGGCGCACAGAGAGATGGAGCGGGGGCGGATAGCGTGGATAGCTGTGAAATTGATGCGACCTTGAAAAGATCTGGAGACAGGGAGAGTCTGCCTGGTAATTACGGTGAAAACGTGTGTAACTAACTACCATGTTCAGCCCGCCAATGAGCACAGGCTCCCTGACCACGCACCATACTCAATTACAGAGGAGAGAGACGAAGAGAGGGCCAGCAGGAGAGAGAGGAGAGGGAGGAACCAGGGTCATTTTCCCCTTCGATGACCTTCAGACTAATGCGGCCCAGGAGAGGCAGCTATTTTCTGAATCTCTCTGGAAGATGTCCCCGCGCTCTGAGAGAGGATTTTTTTCCCTGTTTTCCAGACACAGGTGGGGAAGGAGAGAAAACCGGGAGAGCTTTCATGTCGTCGTCTTCAGATAAACACTCAGGAATCAGATCTCGTGTAGTTTTTGGGAGATTGTTGTTTTCATAATCCTATAAAAACGGATCCGATTTTTATTTCCTAAAATTCTTTCCAAGTGCGACATCTTTCCTCCTGCGGCGCGTTTTGTCAGGACGCACTCGTCCCCCCTGACGTCTGCTAACGCGCCTTCACAGCCAGTCGAACTAATGCACATTTATTTTCTGCTGCAAATAAAGTGACACTGATGTGATTGCAGTCTCCATAAGGCTGCTATTTATTTCAAGTCGCTGTGATTGGCACACCGAGAGGAACTTTGGAGACGTGTGAATATAATTAGAAGGATGATGAAATTATTTTCTGATCCGCGGGCTCAAAGCTCGTGGCGTGTTAATGAACTTTGCCTCCTAACTTTGAAGCCCCCAAACAGATTGTCCATCTGCACGCTGCCATATGTGACGTGAGGCTGCTGCTGCAGAATGAATAAGATCCTCTGTGATCGCTCAGCCTGTTTATAAGGAGACTGTATTTGTTGCTCCAGAATGAGATACACAGCATCTCAGAGAGGGTGACACCAATTCATATTAACTGATTTATTGCACAGAGAAGAGAATATAAGGAATATCATTAGCCTGAAATAACACTTGACATTTTGACAGACTGTCTCCTGCTAATTTGTCAGGCTCAAGGTAATGCTTTATTTACTTTATGTAAATGTGGGTTTAATGTTCCTTTGGTTCCAGGATCCTGTTTAGGTGTCAGTAATTAGTGTTGTTGCAATAAAATCCCTGTCACTCCAATGTTTGTCATTGAGGGGAAGCACTCTCAGCTCGCAAATGAATTTTCTGCAAAAATTAGTTCTGAAATTTAAGTCAAAAAAAAAAAAAAAAAAAAGAAATCGTATTTTATCCTGAAGCTCTTACAAACGTAAATCATCTGTCAGGTTCAAGCAACCTAGAAGATCAGAAAAGATACACAAATGAGGCAAAGACAACGGTCTCAAGTTTTTACTTGCAAGGAGAACGCAGAGATGTGCCCAGTTACAGATCTCAAAAGCACATCCTACCTTTCCCTCTCTATTTATTTTCCTTAAAGAGGTCCTTAGTTACAATCTAAAGGACGGGGTGATCACAGAAAACATGCATGCTCACTGCATGTGTCCACAGCAAGTGCAACGCATCATAAACATGTTATCTGTATGTTCAGCTTTCCACATAGAGGTACTTTTCCATCATCACGTGGAGGTCAAAGTCCTTGGTCAGGCAGCACCTGCTCAGATGAGGAACAAAGGTTAACAGACACATTCAAAGAAAAGCAGACACACTAAGGCGAATGTGTGATCAAACTATGTACAATCATTCTATCATCATCAAAATGCTAGGGCTCCTTCACATCATTGTTAGCAAGACGAAGACTTTTGTTACACTGGAAGTCAAACAAAGTTCCACTGATTTCTCAGTGGCTTCAAGATATAAAGTTCTTCTTGAAGCTAGAAAAGATGAAGGAAGAGCTGAGGGGCAACTCAGAGATGTTTTTTGAAAAATGGCAACCTTTCCTGACATATTTCAACTCCCTACAGACTTTACCAACAGACTGAACACAAACCAGCACTTTTTTTTATTCCTCAAATTTTTCTTATTTATTTATTTATTTTTTTAAATATATATTTATTTTTTCCTTCCCATTAGTTACTTACTTATTTTTTCTTTTGTTAACACTTGTTTAATTTCATTTATTTGTTAAACGTAATTAATTTTACTTATTTATTTCTCAGTAGAAGTGTGGCTCGTACATGGTTCGTGGGGTGGGGGGTGGGAGTAAACAAAAAATAGTGGAGAGTGTGAACATCAATATACTTTTCTGTATCTTCCTCAATTTGTGGGATTATATGTGCTTCACAGTGTGTGGAAGATTGAAATGTGTTTGTTCTTTTTGTAAATTTCAACTCTTCAATAAAGAAATCAAAACTAAAAATGCTAGGGCTGCAACTAACGATTATTCTCATAATCGATTAATCTATCGATTACTCTCTCGATTAATCGAGTAATCGTTTGGTCCATAAAATGTCCAAAAATGGTGAAAAATGTCGATGTTTCCTGGAGTCCAAGATGACATCATCAAATGTCTTGTTTGCAAACCAAAGATAATCAGGACTGTCATAGAGAAGCAAAGAAACCAGAAAATATTCACATTTATGAAGCTGAAACTGGAGAACTTGGACGTCTTTTTCTTAAAGAATTACTTAAACCGATTATCAAAATAGTTGTCGATTGATTTAGTAATCGATTAATAATCGATGATTCGATTAATTGTTGCAGCTCTACAAAATGCACGGTTCAGGAAGTGAAGCAGCAAAGCAGCTCCACATGCATCAAGTCTTCATGGCCTTTATCAACTAATCTGATAACTACCACAAGAGCAGTTCTCCATTTACCCCGTCTGACCGACTGACAGCTGCCCCCTCAGCTCTGTGTATGAAACAGATTCTGTCGATCTGGAGTATTTAGTGCGATTGCCTCAACTGATGCAGTTAGCTGACATTGATTGGCTGTCAGAGTCGGACGTGGGCGGGTGTAGTGTCCATACAGAGGACCAATGAGTAGAACAAGCAGGTCCTGCCAATGCAAAGATCTATTCACCTCTGCTTTTCCCTCCAGTCAGCATCGCCCCCAACCATCCCTCCACATTTAAAGCTCCTGTGAGGAATTCAGTGTGTGTGTGTGTGTGTGTGTGTGTGTGTGTGTGTGTGTGTGTGTGTGTATCTTAAACATAAAATCTCACCCTGCTTTACTCTAATAATTACATCTACCACTGAACTGTGTCATTGAAATCAGTCTTTGTTCAGGTGCTGTGTGGAGTAATCACTTTCAGTGACACCTACCCCCTCTTTAAAGGATCCAGATATTAAAAATAACTCTGGTCAATATTTATGTTCATGGTCTCGTTTGCTTTTGTTGGTCATGAAATATGTGTTAGTACAAATTTTTATCTCCAACCTCAAAATAAAAAGCAAATTCCACCCCATGACCTTTACTTTTTACCATCAATTTTGAAACCAGGTCACAAATTTGCAGGTTGACAGATTTTCTCTTTTGGGCGTTAAACAGTCACACCAAAAACCTGAGTGTGAAAATAAAACGTGAGAGGTTGTTATACGACAGAACTGCTGTTTGCACGTATCATTTTTTTTCAGGGTTTGATCAGATCTGGAGTGTTTTAATTAACGGCTGCTGCTCCATTTAGAAAAAAAAAATAAAAATAAAACACCTGAACACATTTACTGTTCCTAAAAGCTGCAGGCAGGAACTTGTGGTTGAGCTGATTTGGCGCCCCCTGTGTTCAAAGATGTAAATACATATTTGTCCCTTTGTTCCCAAGACTTATAAATAAATCTCATCCTGTTATAGTACACACTAAAACTGAAAGTAATAAAGTTCTTTAAGAGAGTTTTAGATAAGGAATAAAAATTGTTCTTCCACTGCTGCTGGAGCGTCTGTGAGATTATTTTCAATGTTTAATTTTCATTTCTCCATCAGGAAGCAAACACAGCTCCAGTTCTCTCAAACACAGCTGACTGTGTAAAATAAATCTTACATCTGAATGTTTAGATGATGCACTGATGATGAAATCTCTGTGGTTTGTTTTGTAGTTTTACACAAAGAAACATGCAGCCTGTCACTGAGTGGAATCCACTCGGCCTCTCTGAAGCGTCGCTCAGAGGATCGGATTTAAAACGGCTCGTATTCTTCATGGTTTAGAGCCGAAGTGCTCATCAGGTCATCTCTGACGTGTTGGCGCCGTATGAACCGATTCAGACTCTGAGACCCTCAGGGAGGGGTCTCCTGCTGGAGACCAGAGTCAGGACTAAACACGGAGAGGCTGCGGCTTCAGTTTCATGCTCCTAAAATCTAGAACAGTCTTCAAGAAGAAGCTGAGACCCAGTCACCTCAACCTGTCCAATCATGTGACACCTGCATGTTTCAAACCAGGTGAGACAGGGACAACAAGACACTAACAAACTATCCTAATCTGTTTTTACCAACATTTTGCACAGCGTCCTTACATCCTTAGAATTCGGGTCGAACATAATCAAAATTAGAAACGGGCTGATTTTCTGAAATCTAAAATGTGTGTCACCACTTCGGCTGTGACCTTGCCCACGCTGTCATACCTGAATCATGCCTGCGTGCTAATCAAAATGTGCGAGGTTGTTATGTGGCAGTGACCTAATTTCAGATAAGCTTTGCTGCACGTATCTCAGGTTTTCAAGGGTTAAAAGAGGTCAGGGTTTATAATCGGTGAAGTGGAGGTTTCTTTCTGTTTCCGATTCAGGAAAAATTAACATGAATAATGCTTCTGTCCACACACAGAGACTCTGTCAGAATGAGCCGCTTTAAGAGTGTCAGGGGAAAGTGACCCCAACGCCGCTGAAGAGTAAACAATGTCAGACGGCGTAATGAAGAGGAAATGAATGCAGCGACCGCAGCGGTTTCCTGTGATGGAGATTCAGAACGTGGATGGAGTCCTCTTCTAGTCCTCACACCTGTCACCCTGAGACGTGGACTCACACCTGGACTAACCCAGTGTCACTGGATACTGCTATTTTAAAGTCAGACTGAGGAGAGGTTGGACAGGTAAACCCGACAGAGACGTGACCCAGTTGACTTTGTTGCTTCTCACGGCTGAGGATAGACGGAGGGGAGAAAGAGAGGAAACAAAATCAAGGCTCTGCTTTCTGCCACTTTGAAGGAGCTCTGATGGGACCGAGGTTTCCTTTTTTAAAGAGACTTAAAACAAAGTTGTTTAGCCGCTCTGTGTTTGAAGTTATCACTTCCTCACAGTGACGTGCGCTCCGCGTGCACAGGACTGGGCTCCACTACAAAGACCGGACCAGACGCCGGACTTCCCACCGTGAACGTGCATCACGACTTTTATCATTCACAATAAAGTCAGTGCGAGTTTTCTGTCCTGAAAGAAGAGAAGAAGAAACCGTGAGCTCTCTCTCTCTCTCTCTCTGATGTCTTCCTGTTTGCTTTCCTTCGTTTTGTCTCCGAGTGTCGGACACGATGGTTTTTGTAACATAATTACGTTGCCATTATGAGCAGGACTCTCAAAAATGAGATTTCGATCTCAACAGACCCGCTGTGATAAAGGTCAAACATACAAATATAATCAACCCGTGTTTCTTCTCTGTTCCAAAACAGCCTCATGGCCCCGGGTCCTAATTTTTCAGATTGTGGTTTTAATTTGAGAACAAAAATTGTGTGTGTTGGTGTAGAAACTGTGTGTTTACATGTTGTTCTATAAGCGCTGCCTCTGCAGAAAAAACAATGGCTCCTCTTGGCCAGAGTGAAGACTTTAATTAGAAGCTTATGTGCTTTGTACATCAGCAGATACAGAGTAACATACCACATGAAACAGATCAACAGGAACGAGTCCAGCGCCATCAGCCGCTGATGAAGACACTGAAACAGAGCGAGGGCTCCAAGAAAACATAATTTAAAGCAGACAGCTCGACTATCTCCACAAACTACAGCCCCCTCTAAAGATGGAACGTATTCATTTAGTCTCCGTCTCCATCTGTTTTCTATCTCATCTTAAAATTGTCAGTTTCACTTATTGTGCAGCTTCCTTGAAAATATTATTCCACTTTAAATTATGCTGGTAATGATAACGTTCACAGGCTTCTCCTTGTAGATTCAGATCAAAAGACGTTTTTTTTCTCTCCCCTTTCTGAAAGAGCAGATAAAAGAAAGAAGGGGGGGGGGAAATATTACATTACAGTGTGCCACTGAGATCGACCCATCCAAGAAACTCAGTGGAAGAAGGAGCCCGGCTTTTTTCAGCAAGACGCTTCCAGCTGACATCAGAGGAGCCGAGGTCTGCGACCATTAAAAAACACATCCAGATAAATTCAAGGATCTCTGAATTTTGGTCACACTTGTGTGAAGAAAGTGTTTTTATTACACTCCAAGGGATCCTTCACAAGCATCCGCATGGTTAAAAATAATCTGTTACTCTTTATCAAGTTTAAAAGTGTTAAAATAGACTGTTTTATATTATTTTGAGGTAATAATGGAACCCTAATCCCAGTGAAGTTTGGACGTTGTGTAAAATATAAATAAAAACAGATGATTAAAAATCCTGTTTAACCTTTGATCAGCTGAACACACCACAAAGACGAGATATTTGTTATTCAAACTGAGAAACTTTATTGTTTTTTGTTCCTATAAAGCTGGTTCAGGCTCATGTTTCCTCTGTGTTCTATCATCTTTCCTTTATCAACACTCAATAAGTGTTTGTGAACTGAGGACACTAATTGTTGAAGATAATGCTCCATACATTTTCAATGGGAGACAGGTCTGGACTGCAGGCAGGCCAGTCTAGTACTCGCACTCTTTCACTAAGGAGCCACGCTGTTGTAACAGGTGCAGAATGTGTCTTGGCGTTGTCTTGCTGAAATAAGCAGGGACGTCCCTGAAAAAGACGTTAGTGTTTAATGTTTTTTTTATGCTTTGCTTGATTTTCTTTTGATTTTTTTTTATCATCATTTTTTCTTTAAGCTGCAGCTTGTTGATCCCATGTTTTAATACAGGAATAAAAAGGCTGCAGTGAACAACAAGCACTCAAATTTCACTCAGTAACAGCGTTGCCAGACGTATGATAATTATCGTATTTGTACGATAATTTAGCCCTCCGTACGATGTATGATGTACGATCAATAACTCCAAAAAAGGCTAAATGTACGATAATTTGACAGTTTCGTGTGGTTGTTACAGATCTACCCCAGTCTGACGGATTTATCCGTAAACCCTAAATGCATCTTATATCATGTGACGTTTCCAGCCAATCACAGTTTAAGTGTCATTCGTCTCAGAACGATTGACAGCCAATCACGGTCGTAGGAGGTCCGTCAGGAGGAAGTCAGACAGTTGAGATAAAAATGAGCACCGGAGCCTCGAGCTGCTGATCAAACGCTGCTGATGTGGGGCAGGACGATGAATGCTCACAAAAGAGCCTGAAGGACACTAAACAGAGGGATCAGTTGGGATTTTCACGCAACAATAAGACAGTTGTTTTGATCATCATCAGTTAGTTTGATTATTTTGTCGGGTGTACGATAATTTTGTATTTCCCATCTGGCAACGCTGCTCAGTAAACAGACGTACAGCTTCTCACTGACTCTTCATGTCAGGCACAGATTATACGTCAAAGGGGGTCGTCTATCTGTCGACCCCTCGACCTCAGCATCACAAATCCATCCAGATCACCAAAAACAGACGAGATTCAGCCCTGATCCCTGACTGGAAATAAATGTACACAAGGGTGATTTGAAGCAGCTCCAGTGAAGTGGACTTAGATTTTGGATGGTCCACTGTGAGCTCTGATGGATCCTTTCTAGAGGAATCAAACAGAGGTTGTGTAATCTTTGGGCTTTCATTGTTTCCTGTCTTTCAGATGTCTGTTCGTCTGGAGTTTCATGTCTTCAGCTCTGTGAATGTGTCGTCTTCAGCCTCTCTGAAGTCTTTTGTTTAAGCAGAACTTTAAATGAAACATAAATGCTGTTTGATTCGTGCATTAAACTGTTCAGACTAACCGCCCGTCTCTTATTTTTACTAACATCAGAGCTCAACCAGGTCCAGTTAACCTCCTAATGAAGCGCTGAAGATGCTCTTAATTGGCTGTTTACGATCCGTCTGATCGTCTGGGTGTCTCGCTCCGTCTGACTTTGATGTTTTCGTTGAAGCCATTCTCACAGATCTCAGCCAACGCTTTGATGAGTTCAGTCAGATCAGAGCTGTCAGAAACAATGGACAAATAAACCCAGAGGTAAAGACCGGTTAAACCTTTACCCCTGCGAAGAAAACGTCGAGCGTGTTTCACCTTATTTCCAACATTCAGGTGAAGATTTGTGCACAGATGTAAATTTCCAAAAAAATGGAAGAGAGTGGAAAAACATTAGACGGAAGTTTTCTCTTCACAAACAACTCCATCACAGGCTGTCTGAGGAAACATCCCTTTTCTCCTTCTAAGGTCGCTCTCCGTCCTCTTTGTCTTCCAGTCTTAAACGAGTGGTTTCAAGGTTGAAGTCCTGCCTTTGCTCATCAATATGAACACCTTTTTTCCTCTTTCGTGTACTTTTGATCAAGACTTTTCCTTTATTTTATAAATACAAGTATATGCAGATTAGTGAAAACAAGAAGCAGCAGAAGAATGGTCCTGGGTGCTTCAGGCCGCTCCGTCTCACTCGTTTGCTCCACAGAAATATCGACTCACTAAGTAAAGTGAGAATCATTGTAAAAGTAAAGACCGGTTTCTTCGGACGGAGAATGAGTCAGAAAACACACAGTATATAAACGACCAATCAGCACGCGCTGAAGCTTCGAATCACCTGGAGAGCTCGTCTTTAATTCGTGATGGAAAAGGAAAGTGTTAGAAGTCGTAGCGGAGTCAATCTACATAATTGAGGTTTTCTTCAAAGACGTTACACCAGCACATCTTCTGGTGCATCGTTTGTTGCTCTGGATTCAAAGCACAGGATTAGTATCACCTGGGGATTTCTGATCATTTGTAACGATTGCGTAAGACGTGTGTGCTTTTAATCCCCTGCGTGAATCAGCCGTGTGTGTAATTTGTAAAGAGTCAGCAGCGCAGGTTTGCAAGAGAGAAATCCTCGGAAGCTCCAGACGTGAAGAGTGTTTGGACGGACGGCGTGTTTATCACCTGCAGAACGTGACGTGCACCTTGTTACCTTTTAGCGTAGATCTGCAAACACTCATTTCTCACACACTCAGACTCCTTCAGTCTGTATCTCTGACTCCTGGAGGAGAAACGCTGATGTTTGGATGTTTGAGCTCAGTGTAAACTGTTTTATGTCACGATGGCTTATAAACATTATATGACGTCAGGTGATAAACTTTAAACAGTCTGCTGTAAAGTCTTTAACGGACGTTCTTTGGATGACTTCAGAAGGCTCCACGCTGCAGAACGTGACGCTGTCCTCAGAGACAGTTAGTGAGTCATTAGTTTTCCTTTATGTCTCATTCTCACTGATCTCTTCCTGTTTCCTGTTTTATTTTGTACTTCTTGCTCCCTTCCTATCTTCTTTCCTTGTTTCCTTCCTCTTTGATGTCACTCATTAGTTTCACCTGTGTCTCCTTTCTCGTTACTCACTGCGTCTCTATACACAGAATTTGATGAAGAAACGTCTTTAAACTAATTTATACGTCCGTGCGGCAGAAAGATTTTACTTCACAACAAACCTTGACACAAGGGTTTTTAAATCTCGCAATAAGTGGGCCGTGAGAAGCATTCCAAACGATTAAAAAAAGACGAAAAAAAAATGTTGATTTTTAAATTAAAATACCTCAAAATAAACTCTCCAGAGCATGACGCTTGGTGAAATATTCTGATTATAAGAAAAAAAAGGTCTATTTATTTATTTATTTGTTTATATTTTTTTGTGATCTTTATTTTAGCGAATGAATACCCAGGGACAAGAAAAAACACCACTAGTTTAGGCAAAAAAAAATGACCCAGTAGTAAATTAGTTTGACTTAGATGGGGTTTTTTTTTCTGTTTAACATAAAGTGTGTTTGTGTCATTGGTTAAAATCTGTTGGATTTTTGATTTAAACATTTGGTGAAATTTTTTTTTTTTTTTTTTTTTTTTCGCAAGTTTCACCTTTTTTTTTCTTTTTTTCTTTTTTTCTTTTTTTTTTTTTTTTTTTTACTGAATTTCAAGATCCAGTGACTAAAAGAGAAAAAGAGCGACATGTTCAGGTTCAGTATTTGATTATATCATCAACTCAAAGATTAAAAACAGGGTTTTATAATCTCACATGTCTGAATATAAGAATTTAAATCTTAGCAGGTGTGGAATAACTTTGAGTGCTGAGTGTGAGAGGACGGTGAGCAGCAGCTCAGTGTTTCAACTCAGACATGAAGTCGAGGTCTCCAGAAACTCAGAGAACACACTGAACACTGATCTTTATGGGTTATTAGAGATCCTGATGCCACGTTAATCCATGTGCAAAACATCAGGGGCCTCATTCTTAACTTACTGAAGATGTTTGTGCACCAAAAGAGAAGTGTGCACGTGGAGAAGCTGCTAACTCCGCCCCTGACACGCCCACAACCAACCATAAATGGTCAATACCAATCACCATGTGAATATCAAGGTGTATAACTCTAATCAGACTAATCACTCCACACTCTGCTAATTTATTCACACCTTGTAAATTACTGATGACTGAACTCGTGACTGAAAATACAGACAAACGAGGGGGCAGATCCTGGAGAACGTCCGAAGTTTAGAGGAGGAAACGAACCTTTCTGACCCAGAAACCAGGAGTTTGTGAATGAAGTGAGGATAGAATGAAGGTCTGGGTCGATTCACAAGCTTCACAAAAAATCTGAGAATGACACCACCTCACTGCTGCATCCATCCTGTCCTATGAGCCAAACATCCACCACTCTTCATTAGACACCAGTGGATCCACAGGGTTCAGGTCTTAACGGAGCCACACTGACTCCTTCATGCAGCTTCAGTCTGTAAAGTCTAATCAAAACATCTTATTAGACTTGATAAAAGACTCACTGAGCAGACAAGTCCGGATGTAAACTTCATTTTAAGATACTGGGAACATGCTTTATCACATGCTTCTTGAAATAAGTGATGCACTCTGTTTCAAGGAGGCTTTCTGGCACATAAAACCTTAAAATAATCCATTTATTAATGAAGATGTTTTATAATTAATGAGAAGAAGAGTTTTTTCACCGTAGGACAGCATCCAAACACCTTCACAGAGGCAAAAAGGTTCCCTGAGTGAGCAGCAACGATTTCTCTACGTTCACCAGAGGACAGGAAACGTTTGATTGATTACTGATTCAGTGTGACACACAATTTGGCTCCAGTAAGAGCAGAACAATGGAGTCATAACCACCCTGAAAGCCTCAGAGACTCCTCTTTGTCATTGAGGATACAATCAAGCATAAAAATCTCTGAAGCTTCTCTGGGACGAGGCTTATAATGATAAAAAAAAAGAGGAATAATGAACCCGGTACAGCCAACGGCCTTTTTAATGTAATCCAGCGACTGTCTCTCACAGCACATTTCATCAGGCTTCAGTAAAACGGTACATGAAAAGTGACACATTATTACTAAAGGCAGTCTGAGCTGCTCCAGACAAAACAATCACAGAAAGCAATCTGAAAAATCACACACAACAATCTCGTCAAGTGCCGGGCGAAATTAGAAAAGATTTAATTTTGGCGGCACGGTAACAATCAAAGAGCACGCCGAGCTGCGCTAACGTCGGAGGGGCTAACTTCCCACGGAGCAGGCGGACACGCTTTGTTTGATTGCACATGAAAAAAAAAAAAAAAAGTCATGTCAGAGGTGTACTTTTGTGTTCGAACAAAGAGCACAATCCCATTAGAGTGGAGAGCGTCCATTGTTGCTCTCCAGACTCACAATCAATAATGACTCGCTCTCGTTCAAGTTTTTGAGATTAGATTCAACGTTTCAGTGGGCTGAATGCTTAAGTGTGCTGCTTTAAAGCTGGGTTGGTATAACAAGGTTACATGAAGCCAGAAAAGGCTCTGGGTTGCAGCAAAGTTAATTTATGGACACTGTTAGATACAAAAGACAGGACTCCATCACGCTGAGGATGTTTGTGTCATGTCAGAACTGTCAGGGGAACAGTCAGTAAAAGTTATTCACTCATAAAACAAAAGTCCGCTGAGTTTCCAGCTGAATGTTGTACAGATTAGAAAGTGGTTTTAATCAGTCACTTAACAGCAGTGTGAAAACAACACGTTCAGGCTGGGATGGGAAACGCAAGATGAGTCACACTGACTTTAAAGCCCCGGCACTCCTGTTGAAAGTGGCCACATGGGTCCAGGTTCTAACGCCTCAACTTGAACCCTCCTGAGGGTGAATTTCAGCAGTCATGTGGCGACTTCAGCTCGAGATCAGCCTTAATTTTCAGGCACCCAGTTGTGTGAAACAAGGTTGGAAAGTGACTGAAGCAGCACAGCAAGGTTAACTTTAAACAGCGATGCAAGGCGTTAAAGTTTCATTGAGAGCCATAAGAACCATTTTTATGTGCCATCAGTGTTCGAACGAGTCGAGTTAGATTCTGAGAAACTGGAAAGTCCAGGTTTTCATCTTTTAATTCCATCCACGACTCACATTCACAGAGCACACAAAGCTAAACGTGTAAAATGCTACATTAATCTAAAAAAATAAAAATAAAATAAGCGCGTGTTTTTCTTCTCCTCTTCGCCGATCTTACTTGAATAGCTTCGATGATAGCCGCGGTTGCTGGAGTAGTCTCAGTGTAAAGACGTCTCTTTCTCCACGTGTGTGTTACACTCGGAGCAGCAACTGTAGCAGCACTAGCAAACCTATAATCCAGCTAACAACAGTGACATAATGTTCAGAGTCAGAATTTGACCATTTCATGATTGAGGGCTATTTTCATCCTGTCCTGCAATCCAGACACAAAGGAGAACTCGTGGGAGCATCTTAAAGGCTGCTGAACCTCGTCAAAGTTAGCTTAACAAATGTTTGTGTGTGTTTGTTCATTTCAAGAGGCTTAAGGCTGAAACACACCAGATGCGTCTGCGGTCTGGCTCCACTCCGTCACAGCACCGGATCAGATCCAGTTTCCATTCCAGTTATTGCGTCGACTTACACTGGATCTGCTGATCTCATCAAGCTTCAATAAAATGGTACAGCGAGGACAGGAAGTAGAGCACGGAAACTACCTTAAAAGAGTGTGTGACTTTCAAAATAAAACACACAGTGTCAAAATCAGATCATGTTTATCTTGACTACAACAACAAACCGACATGATGATTGGAATCAGACCAGGAGTCAACAGGTCTGAGGTTTCACAGCGGAACGCAGGCAACACGCAACAGAGCAGAGCCGGACCGCAGACGCATCTGGTTTATTTTAACTGTAAGACAAATCTGCCATAAAGACAGATTAGGATTAACTTCACCTTTAGCCTGGCTTTAACTGTTTCCGTTCCTCTCTGCTCAGCCTAAATCTTCCTTCTTCCACACATCTCCCATTGGTTGAAGTCTTGGAGAAAAGCCTCTTTACTGACGTGTGTATATTGTATTAGAGGGTCTGATTGGGATCAGTCAATCAAATGTAGATGATCTGATTCTCAGCAGGAAGTGGACGTGATACTACCCTCTGCTTACTCATTACAGCAGAAGAAGAAGAGCTGTTTCTCTCCAGAAGTCATGTCAGACAAACTGTTGTGACACCCACGAGCTCTCTTATGACACTTGCCACAAGACAAAAGTGCAAAGAAACCAAATTATTTCAGCCTTCAGCATCCTCCACACGTTTCCACTCACCCTCCCCACCATCCATCCCCTCCGCCTCCACCCATAGGATGTAATTTTAGCTCGTTGTCTCCTCTGGATGTGACTCACCTGCATTTTTAGTCATCCAGCTGTCTACATCTGTGGAGAAATGCTTTCATTTCGCCCTGTCTCACATTCCGCGCCGGTGTCATCGTATCCCGGAAAGTTTTTGTTTTTCTTCATTTTTTTTTTTTTTTCTGTTGAAGGTGTAAACAAAAAGCTCTTGATCAATTCACTGATATATCCACACTGAGAGGTGAAATCCTTCAGCGCCCTGGAATAAACATATTCAGCGAGAGATTCAGAGGGCAAGTGAGAGAAAGTGAGAGGGAGACAAAGTGTTGACCCTGATTCAACTTTTCTACGAGTTATACAACTTCCTCCAACAACGCGCGGCCTTTTAAAATCACACACACAATAAGGCAGGAGAATGAGGATGCTTTGACATGACTCTGTATGAAAGCGCTGCACATCTCATGACAGAGAAGTCTGTTTATCTGCTTGGAGACTTCACTTCTCCTCTTTCTAAAAGATAAATTACAGTCGGTGGTAAAAGTACTGCTGAGATATCAGACTCTGTCTCCGGGCTCGCAGGTAGCGCCCTAGTTGGTCCCAGAGGTGTTGAATGGATTTAAGGTCAAGGTTTGTCTAAGGCCAGATAATATTTCTTAGACTGGATTAAACTCCCTTTGTGGACCCGGCTGTGTTCATGATTAATGCCTCAGAGTTTAACTCTGTCTTTAATTAGACTTCTGACTGGATTAAACTCAGTGAGTATCAGGTCAGTTTGCATCTTTTGGACTAACAGTACAGGCTTCAGTTTGTTGGTACTGAGCAGTAGAGATTGACCAACACAAGGCGGCTGTTCAAGACAAAAAACTTACTTACACCTTCTGAAAACCACATACAGCAGGGGTCCAGACCCAGACGCTGTCCTATACGGACCTGGACCGGTCATCAATTAATCACAATTATTATACAAAATAAATGTCCCTCAAATTAGAGCCAGCAAACTGGAATAACATACAACCAATAAAACACATTTTTAGGGTCACATGATGTTCATGATGCTCAGGACCTTCAGTTCAGTCCGTTTTCTTTGAAGCGTTTGGAATTTTAGTTGCCGACCCCTGATGTAGAGGCTGTGTAATCAGTCAAAGTGACTTACAGTCTCTACAAAGAGTATAGAAGTGGGCTCATTCCAGGATTTTTAATGCCCCTCTTTTACATGATTTACAGCTCAAAAAACACTCATTTTTCTCAGGCTGCTCTTTTCAAAGCCTCATTTTAACTTCTGTTTCTCCATCTCCCCCAAAAAACAACTTTGACTTTCCAGCGATGAGGAAGCCTCCTCTGCTCTGTTTCTATTATAATGACATATAATGAAAAACAGACCTCAAATCTGACCCATGAAGTTTGGAAAGGATGACGAAAAGAACAATCCCAGTGAGCAGCGTTGCCAGATGGGAAATATAAAATTATCGTACCAGAGCCTCAAAATTATCGTATTTTGGGGGGAAATTATCGTACACCCGACAAAATAATCAAAATAACTGATACTGATCAAAACAACTGTCTTATTGTTGTGTGAAAATCCCAACTGATCCCTCTGTTTAGTGTCCTACAGGCTCTTTTGTGGGCATTCATCGCCCTGCCCCACATCAGCAGCGTTTGATCAGCAGCTCGAGGCTCCGGTGCTCATTTTTCTCTCGACTGACTGACTTCCTCCTGACGGAGCTCCTACGACCGTGATTGGCTGCCAATCGTTCTGAGACGAATGACACTTCAACTATGATTGGCTGGAAACGTCACATGATATAAGATGCATTCAAGGTTTACGGATAAATCCGTCAGACTGGGGTAGATCTGTAACAACCACACGAAACTGTCAAATTATCGTACATTTAGCCTTTTTTGGAATTATTGATCGTACAGAGGGCTAAATTATCGTACAAATACGATAATTATCGTACGTCTGGCAACGCTGCCAGTGATAGACGGCAGATCAGGAGTTCTTTTTCTTTTTTTTGTGCTCTTTTCAAGATTCACCAATCTGTGATGTCACAAGTTGAGCGAATCTCGTGTACCTTTTGCTCAATCGTTGCCCGGCTTTTCGAATGAGCTGTCTCTCAAACACATTGTCAGCCATCGTTTGGCTTTGAATTGTGTTTTTATATGAATAAATCTTATTTAAAAGGTTAAAAAAACAGATATTAGATGATTGCAGGTGTTTTCTTTTCCCTGCGTGGTGGTGTTAGAATTTTTCATACAGATGGATCAAAACTACATGAACCATGTCAAAGGGCAGCGCCGGTATTATTAGTGATCTTTTTTATGAGTCTATATGTTGCGTTTCAGACATCCTGCTCCTGTGAAGTCGTTCTGAATCATACCGTCTGTGTATTCTTTCCCATTTTCTAAAGTTAGCTTCAAGCTTTACTGCCCTCTGCAGATGAGTGAGACCACAAAAACTGACCCACTTTTCGGAAGGAACAGCTCCAGGGCACTTTTACCAGCAAAATAAAACTCCTCAAGGAACTTGTTACGGCTACTAAAATATAAAGCTGAGTTAGGTGATAGAAAGTTGAGGCTGTTGCTGTTTCCCCAAACACCACAAACCAGCGAACAGCTGATAGAAACTGAACATGAAAGGAATCAATACAAAAGATGTTCATTTTCTGCCAGCACTATTCATGAGGGCATTGTCATGTTGAAATAAGAAAAAAGTCTTTCTAAAAGTGTCGGGGAGTAGGACCCCTCTCTTTTCTGGAATGTAATTTGATGCTGAAACAGTCCAACTGTTTTCTTTTTAATTCGAAGACGGAAAAGCGCCTCGGACCAGAAGCGAACAGGGGAATGTTGTAGTAGATTGCAGCATTGTGCTTAAGACAAAAGGAGAAAAAATGGCTGCCATGGTAACTTCAGTTGAACAACCCCTCAAAGCGTTGAGCTATAACCTCTCGCTGTCTTAAACTGGACTCTCTGTTTGGTATTCATCTTCACACTGTTTCCCTGTGGCAACACAGCAACACGATCCCACCAATTCAACCTCTTGCTTTTGTTCCCTGTAGCTCTCTTTTATCGCTCCAAAAAAAAAAAAAAAAAAAAACCTACCAAGACAATTTCAAACTCAATAATGACTCTGGTAACCCCCCAATTTCCCTTTGGGGAATCTGCAATGAAGATAACAAGCAGTAAAGAATGAACAGACACTTGTATTTTCAAAATGCACTGGGATGAAATTGGACAAACTTCACAGGTGTAACGTCTTTGTGCCAAGATTTAACGCCAGACTGTCCGACGGTGTAAGATTATCTTTGTTTTCATATTTTCCCAAATGTTTGGTCTGTTCCGTTTGGGATGACATAACAATGCTGAGCATAAAAAGGTGATAAAAACCCCCACATTAAAAGGCCACTCTGTGATTTCATTTAGGTTTTTGTTTTTAACTGTTGTCTTATTGGTGGAATTGTCCTTGTTGGGGTGGAGTGACGGGGGAGGGGTTGGATTGATGGTTTAACTTGTTCGGTGTTATTATGTTCTGTGTCTCAAAAACATTATAAAATGGCAATAAAATATATTATTGATAGAATAATTGTATATAGTTTGATCACATATTCACTTATAGAGTGTGTGCTTCCTTGTTAACCTTTAACTCCCCATCTAAGCAGGTGTTGCTGGACCAAGGACTTCGGCCTCTACGTGTCATGGAAAAGTGCCTCTACGTGGAGATCTTATGCTGATAAAATAAACTGAACATATAGATAACATGTTTATGATGCGTTGCACTTGCTGTGGACACAGGCAGCGAGCATGCATGTGTTATGTGACATTTTTGGTGATTACCCCATCCTTTAGATTGTGATTTTGTAACTAGGGACCTCCCTTATTGTAAATAAATAGCAGGAGAAGCAGGCTGAGCTCCAGAGCGTTTTAAGGGATCTGTAACTGGGCACATCTCTGCGTTCTCCTTGCAAGTAAAATTTGGACCGTTGTCTTTGCCTCATTTTGTGCATATTTTTGATGTTCTAGGTTGCTTGAACCTGACAATTATGAACAACAATCTACAATTTCATTTAGCAGAAGCTTTTTTTCCAAAGCGATGTACAACACAAGCAAGAATTTAAACAAGAAGGAGAAACCTTAGTAAGCCCAAAGAAGAACTTTTTATTGTAGTATTCCATCTAAATAGTAGCCGCAACTAAAATTCAGTATCATTAAACATTCAGCAACATTCAATATTCATTTATTAAGAGATTAGTCTGAGACCTTCTGATTCATTCTGACCCCTGAGGACAAAGAGGAGGAGGGTCAGATTAAGTGCCAAAGTGTTCCCTGAACAAGTGAGTCTTCAGACCTCTCTTAAAAGTAGAAGGAGACTCTGTGGATCGTATAAATTTGGGTAATTCAAGTACAACAGTACTTGCATCTCCAAAACAACCAGTTTTTACCAGAATAACCACGTCCAACTCGACTAAACGACACCGCCAGGAGTTAGCATGTTGCAGGCCTCTGGGACGGCAATGCCCTCATCCTGCATGTGGAGAGAGAGCAGACACAGCCAGGTATGAGGGTTAGTTGGTTTTTCAGAGCAGACGGGAAAGGTGCCAGGTGGTAACAAATCACTAGAAGTCCAGGCCAGCGGGCAGACTTCCCCGAAACCAGACAAGGTGGGTGAAAAAACATCCACCCAATGGGAAGCTGGATGGCCCGAGCGACGCAGGACGGTTCTTGGAACAAGTTTCTGCAAATGTATACCAATCGGCAGCTGGAAGGCAGAAAGTAACTGACAACTCACCATCCTCGGGTGATAATAGAGAGAAACACTCGTCTATACGCTGAGAAAGAACATCGTCCTCAAGAGTTTCTTATCCTTGAACGTACACAGCAGACACAAGTGAGGAAAGAGGAAGGATCCAAGGACAGCTGCAGTGGTTTAATGACTTTATCTTCATTTGAATGGGTACCTCTCTCAAAGGACTCGTTCCACATCAGTGCTTGAAATCCATTCAAGCAATATGATGGCCACCTGAGAAGCGCATCAACCAGGATTCCATGGTTGTGAGATGCTTTTGTGAAACATAATACCCTCCTCTCGGCAGAATTATCTGCTCAGAGATAAGTTTGGCTACGGTGAATCTGTGCACCTCAGTCTCCTCTCTGCTTGATGTGTGTCAGGATCCTGAGGCAGGGATGAAAGATGGAGCGCCCTGCAGTGTGTACATCCACACCAGAAAACCTCATCAAACTCTGTTTACGACGGAAAACTGCCGGAACTAATTGAGCAGTATCTCAAAGCAGTGGACCTGAGTCATCTGTAAATATCTTTAAAGGGTGTGTGTTCAATAAACTCAATATGCTTAGTTCATATTTGAAAACACAGCGAAATAATTAGAGCTGGTGACTGAACACAGCTGGGTTCTTATTGCTGAAGGGAGCTTCTTGAACTCAACTGTGCGTTTTATGCACACTGAAAGCCTGCTTGTCTAAAAACTGAAGAGAAAAAAATCAACTTCAACAGTACCTGTGATATAAAACAGCCCTCAGAGCTGAAAAGCTCCAGAGACGTCCCAGAACTTACGGCTCTGCAGAGCTTTTGAGACAGTTTTGACCTCTCACTTTTTTTTCCACCTTTTTGTTAAACCTCACGTCTGTTATGAGCAGCACGGCTAACAGGAAGCAGGCAGAAAGAGTTAGCATTAAACCTCAATTTTTGTCATTATTAATATGACTGCTACACACAGGTTTGTTACCTCACTAGAAAATTGGGTGACCAAAACATATCCATGGCAGCTTCATGCTAGGCTAGCATACTGTGAATTTAAATCTTCAGTTAACTGTAATTCCAATGACTTACAGTACATGCTAACACAGCTTTAAGCTAAGCTAGCATACTGTGAATTAAAATCTTCAGTTAACTGTAATTCCAATGACTTACAGTACATGCTAACACAGCTTCATGCTAAGCTAGCATACTGTGAATTAAAATCTTCAGTTAACTGTAATTCCAATGACTGACAGTACATGCTAACACAGCTTTAAGCTAAGCTAGCATACTGTGAATTAAAATCTTCAGTTAACTGTAATTCCAATGACTTACAGTACATGCTAACACAGCTTCATGCTAAGCTAGCATACTGTGAATTAAAATCTTCAGTTAACTGTAATTCCAATGACTGACAGTACATGCTAACACAGCTTTAAGCTAAGCTAGCATACTGTGAATTAAAATCTTCAGTTAACTGTAATTCCAATGACTTACAGTACATGCTAACACAGTTTCATGCTAAGCTAGCATACTGTATATTTAAATCTTCAGTTAACTGTAATTCCAATGACTTACAGTACATGCTAACACAGCTTCATGCTAAGCTAGCATACTGTGAATTAAAATCTTCAGTTAACTGTAATTCCAATGACTTACAGTACATGCTAACACAGCTTTAAGCTAAGCTAGCATACTGTGAATTAAAATCTTCAGTTAACTGTAATTCCAATGACTTACAGTACATGCTAACACAGTTTCATGCTAAGCTAGCATACTGTATATTTAAATCTTCAGTTAACTGTAATTCCAATGACTTACGGTACATGCTAACACAGCTTTAAGCTGAGCTAGCATACTGTGGATTTAAATCTTCAGTTAACTGTAATTCCAATGACTTACGGTACATGCTAACACAGCTTTAAGCTGAGCTAGCATACTGTGGATTTAAATCTTCAGTTAACTGTAATTCCAATGACTTACAGTACATGCTAACACAGCTTCATGCTAAGCTAGCATACTGTGAATTTAAATCTTCAGTTAACTGTAATTCCAATGGCTTACAGTACATGCTAACACAGCTTCATGCTAAGCTAGCATACTGTGAATTTAAATCCTCAGTTAACTGTAATTCCAATGACTTACAGTACATGCTAACACAGCTTTAAGCTAAGCTAGCATACTGTGAATTTAAATCTTCAGTTAACTGTAATTCCAATGACTTACAGTACATGCTAACACAGCTTCATGCTAAGCTAGCATACTGTGAATTTAAATCTTCAGTTAACTTTTATTCCAATGACTTACAGTACATGCTAACACAGCTTTAAGCTAAGCTAGCACGGTGCAAATGTGATTCTAATTTCCTCTTATGTTAGCAGGAGTATAACAGTCCACGGCCCACAAGCTAGAACACAAATCATTTATGGTGCAGCTCCAAGATCAGGAGGAATACTGTTATTTCGTCCATGCTCAGGATTTACTGAAGTAAAAGATAATTTTGCTGTTGTGGTTGAACATTCATTGACAATAGTTAGCATAAATGCTAGCTTTAAAACCGACTATTTCCAAATTTAGCAAATGCATCCTTGAGCTAATCTAGAGAACTGTATGTCCATGATTATGTATGAAAAGTTTCACTGCAAAATTGCCAATGAAATTAAAATAAAATACATAATAATGATGATAAAAACTGAGGCAGCTAAGCTATGAGGCTAACGTTGTGCTTATTTTAACGGCAATGTTTCTGCGGTGGACCTTTAAATGTAAACAAGTTAGCAACAAAGTATTTCATTTGCAGTTCGGCTTAAGCCATAGTATGAATAAATCATAAATATTTAACCTATGATTTAGTTATTTTTTATTAAACAGTTTTGTGTAAATTTACTTAATGAAATCATTTTTGAACAAGTTAAAAAATTAAAATGAAGAGTCACTTGATGCCTTTTTGGAGCAGACTGTGTTTGACTTGTTTGGGCTTTAAAAGCTTCAAACATCTCACACCTGTTTTTATTGGCTCTAGTTTACAACATGTTAAAGTGCTTGACACTAAAAACAGCGTATTTCCCATCAACTCTACACGTTTCTGTCTTTTTGCATCTTCAGTGAGCAACGTCCTCACATGCACCACAATTAGACGGAGATAATGTCAACCCAAACGCTCCCAACGATCGCCAACCGACTCCCGGAAATCAGATCAGAGCCCACCTGAGTTCCTGTGCAATAAAGCGTGGCCCTCATGGGTGAGAGCTTGAGCTGTTCTCTCTCCGCACACGCTGTAATGACTTCAGCTAAGCAGGTCCTCAACAGATGGTGACATTCAACACCCCAAAGGTTGTCCCACAGCTTAGCCCAGGAGTTTCAGATATTGTTTTTCCATCGTAGGGCCAACACCTGTCAGAAATGGCAAATGATGGTTGAAGGAGTTTATCATTGTGAATCAGAAGCAGTTCCAGTTCCTCATTGTGTGGACTAATGCTGCCAGTTGGGTGAAATATACAGCCGGATGAGTGAGACCATCTGCCAGACGGAGGATTTAGAGAGTCTTCAAGTTTAGTTTGATGATTTCTTTTTCCATTCAGCTCGTTCATACTTCTGCGGTGACCTTATAAAAGAGAGAAAAACAGATGAGTTAAAAGTTCACACAGTGGAGACTGTTGTGTAAAAATAACGTGGACATAAAGTCGAGCTGTGAAGGTTGAGTTCAGACATGAGACGCTCTCTTCTCTTGTTCATCCATTAGCTCTATAAAAGGTTTTGTGTATGCAAAACATTTACAGAACGGTTGTTTTGCCTTCACTCTCACACACCGATGTGAATGCATAAAGATGGTTTGAAAAAGAAAACGATCTTAAGACTCCGGTTTTTAATAAAGCAGCTGTAGAAAACAACAGGAGAGGCTGGAGAAGATGTTTTTTAGCTGCTGTACATGCTTCATTATGAGAGACCCTGGGCTGTCTTGTCAGTCTGTGTCCACCTCCCAGGCATGTACACTCCACCATCTGGCCCGTGTCACTTCAACCACCTCTGGGCCTTAAGGAATAAAAAAATAAAAAACAACCCTTACAGCTTCCTTACCTGACACCCCGGCTGTTCCTCTGTGCTTTTAAAAAGTGTATTTTTCCTCCTCGTGCCAAACAGAGCAGCTATCAGGGATTTGCATAGCTCTTTTTCACAAAGGGAGGATTTTATTTGCACTAATTGAGGGTGTGGGTGGAGAAAGAGACAAGACAATTAGGGTGTTGAAGGATTGTTTTCTCTCTCGGATACGAGTTTCACTGCAAAGATTACATCCATTCTTCCAGCAGCGCAGATCACTCCAGCAGTTTTTATTTGTCCCAGAATCAGAATCTTTGATGCATTCAAGAAGCTGAAAACAATATGGACTGACACTGAGCTCCATGGTAAACAATGTGAACCCCGTGACTTTCAAACATGATGAAACCTTACCATGAGTTCCTGCAGTCCCTGACTGGCCATGTGACACTTCTGGGCGCGTTAGGAGCAGTAGTCTTTGTGTTGGATTCATATTTCATGACAGCATAACCAAGAGGAGCCATATGGTAATCCAGACTGGACCTGCCTCAAAATTCCCCCCCAGCTAGAGGTGCTGGAGTGACCTAATGAAGCAGCAGACTGTGCGCTGCCCGGGGTCAGAATGGGGAATCAGGTTCAGATGGCTGTGGTCAGTGGCAGCAGCAGCAGCAGCAGCTAAGCCCTGAGACCCCCCCCCCCCCCCCCCCTAGGACACACAGCGCTCTGGCCAGCCAACCACACAGGACAAGGCCTGATGTTCCCAACAGCGGCGAGCTGCCAACAGGGACGGGGTAATCTAGCAGGCTTAGTCATGGCTGTGCTGGGAAGGTGTCCACATGTGTGTGTGTGTGGGACTGAATGTGTGTGTGTTCCTCTTCCTGTGTTGGTGAAACCCACTTACCACAGATTAGAGGCCATGCTCCCTCTTACCTCATGCTTACAGTTGAACATGTTTTAAATTCTAACCTCAAACTCTAATTACTTTCATCTTGAGCGGGCAGAAATCAAGCTCTGAGTTCCTGTAACAGAGTTTAACAGAGAATGGTCAAATTAAAGACGGGCGTGTTGAGACAGGGTTGGGTGAGGGCTCTGATTGGTTCACCACAATGACGGATATGAAACGACCAGATAAATGCAGGTATGTCCGATGTTTTGTCTCGTCTCTGCTTTGCAGAAAGAGCCGTTGATTCAGGAGAAACCACAAGATTTCAAAGTAAATCTCGAACAAACAAATCTACAAACTTCATCATGATAAAAACCGACTCTGTGCTAGGGGAGCTTCTTTGACCAGAACCAGGAAATACGACCATATTAGTCCTGTGCTCAGGTCTCTGCACTGGCTTCCTGTCGCCCAGAGAATCGACTTTAAAACAGCTCTGCTTGTCTACAAGTCTCTTCAAGTCCATCTCTGACATGTTAGAGCCATATGAACCAACTCGGACTCTGAGAACCACAGGGAGGGGTCTCCTTCTGGTGTCCAGAGTCGGGACTAAACATGGTGAAGCTGCGTTTCAGTTTTATGCTCCTAAAATCTGGAACAGTCTTCCAGAAGATGTGAGACAGGCCTCAACTCTGAGGATGTTCAAATCCAGTCTGGAAACAGTTCAGTTTAGCTTTACGTTTCTAATCCAAGCAGTACTGACTTGTCATGTTTCGCTCAGCTTTGGTGGATTGGTTTTTCTTTCTTCTTGCCCAAATAGTTGAAGAGTTACGGTAATGAGAACAGCTCGGGTCAGTTATCGCATCATTGCAAGTGGATTCCTACACGGTACCGTAATAACTCAGATATCAGCGCAAAGCATGTCTTCTCTTCTTTCAGGAACCATTTGAGTTTTCTTGTTAGCCCAAATGTTTGAGGAGTTACGGTAATTTAAAGAGCGCTACTGCTGGATTTTAAAGAGTTAAAGTTGTTTTCTTTTCTTCTTGACCAAGTTTGTAGTTTTCCTTTAAAAAAAATATGCAAAAGAATCTATTAAGTAGAAGTTAATCCCAAGTAAAGCTCATATCTCTGAAATCGACTTGAAACAGAGGAAAGGGCTGGACTCCACTCCTGGACTGGATGTAACGTTCAGATATCACAGAGCAGAAACTCTTTGCTTGTAGTGGTTTGAGTTCCTGACTCCTGGCTGCATCCACATTACTAAAACCATGGCGTGCGTTCCCAGAGGCAAGATGGGCTCTGAGTTTGATGTGTTGGAAGTAAAGGACAGCGCCGTGTCACAGAGTGCAGCCGGGCCGCCTGTGTCCAGTCTGAGGGCTCTGCTCAGGTGATCACAGTCACTGAAACCTATTGGTGTCAAACTGGAGTGTTGTAACAATGAATTACAATCAGACCTGTGAGCAGGGTTCATCCTTTCACTCTGAGGTTTGTCCTTAAAACACGAGCGACGGGTGAGACAAGTTGAATGTCGGCTTGTTCGTCGACGGTGACGCTGTCGTCAATAAACCAAAAAAAACGATGATGAAACGTTTTGCTGGAGGCGTAAATTTTATTGAGTCCTTAATATTCTGCATTCCAGCTCCCTGCTCATCTTTTTTTTAAAGCTATAGTCTGAAATGTTTCATCTTTATTTGATTGCACGGCTGAATAGACTCGACACACTGTTATCTACCAACGTCTGCAGAATCCAATGCTTCAAATTTCCAGAGTAGACTTTTTTTTATTTATCTTTTGTTCAAGAGCTCCGCAGCAACGTCTGTTAAAAGTATTCGATTAAAAACAGGGAACCGATTCAGTCCTTTACGGGTCTGTTTCTAAACAACACTTTCATAGGAGGAATGGATTTGTTATTGGTTCCCGTTTCCTTTCTCTCCCCGACTACAGGCTGCAGAGATCCATTCCGAAAGCGATTTCAATGAGAGTGATGGAGGACGAATTCCACGGCCACTGTTCTTTGTAAAAAGCATTCTACAGTTCAGCTCAAGCTTGTCCCTCCGCCACGGCTCAGCGAGTAAACACCGTCCATGGAAGCACAAAGACGAAAACGTTGCACTAAAAAGAGCCGAGGTTTGGAAAATACCCACTTGATTTCCTCTAACACAGACTGCTGAAGCCTCAGATCGGCTCCGGCTGAGCTTTAAAGAGCTTTTTTTTTTTTTTTTTTTTTTTTGCACAGACTAAAGACTGTTTGACTGTGTGTGGATTTTGTCCCTGAGTCACTTACATTGGCATTGCATCAGGCGGGGAGCTCTCAGTGGCAAACACAGACAGTAGGAAGAGTCTCTTCTTAGCAGGAACTATTTTAATTCACATGTAGGCTGGTGTTGAAATGAATCCACGCTCATTTACATAAAATAAACAGGCTATTTGCAGACATGCATTATATTTTATTCAGTGTATTTTGGACATGCTACATACTGATGGACTGATCTTTCTCTTTGAAGCTCAAAGATCATCAGAGATTCGTTAGAAGATAATTGTCCTCATGAAATGATCACAGCAAACAGATATTCCTGATTTGATTTTTCTTATTTCCGTCTCCTTTAAATTCAACACACACGCAGAGTGTTCCTGAACGCAGCCCCGTGCGCAGGTTTGACTCAGTGACAGGATGGTCTCAGCTCCTCCAGAACGCCGTGTGGCAGAAATTCACAATTAAGGAACAGCAAACAAACAAAGTGACAACACGAGGACTGGGAGGAGGACAGGAGAGCATTGCTTTGTGGGTAATAGAAGAAACACAGCTCTGAGTACAGAGCACGTCATAATGGAAGAGTTCAGCTGACGCTGGAGGATTAAAAACTGGAGTCTGAGACTTAAAAACGCTCACGTCTGCTGAACTGATTTATCAAAATGTGTCGACCTTTAAGAGGCGTTATGGATTGTTGCAGTAAACTACAGACTCGATGTAAACAAACTCTCATGCTGTTAAAAAGGCTCTCAGTTTGTTTTCGTCTGAAATAAAGTCTGAAGAAGCTTCTATTGTTTTGTAACAACAGGAAGCTTAAAGCGTCGTTTTATTTTCAGAGACTTTACTGGGAGGACTGGGCAGTGAAATGATGCAGCCCAGTGCAAAACCCACCAACAAGCAGCACTCCACCACTCCACAGGGTTTATTAACTGAGTACACTGACTGCATTTGCATCATTATGATGTTCAGGTGTCTCAGGTTTCTTTGCTCAGGCCTTCATGGCAGACTCAGCTGTTTGGAACTGGCAGAGAAGATTCGGCAAATGTCTGACAGGAACAACCCACACACTGAGCTCTGCTGCTCATCCTGTAGCTGCACGCTCCTCACACACCTGGCTCCATTTAACTCTCTGATGCATGAAATATAATAAACACCTGTGTCAAGAGTCTGTGCATGTGTATAAATCAGGCTTCAGCCCCCTCTACGTCCTGCTGCGTACCTCTTCACGTCATAATGCTGTGACAACATGAGAACTAATGTGTAACCCATCCCCTGGAGACTGTCGATTATAAAACTCTGCTCCAACTGATCCAGAATAAAACCACAAGAGCAGGAGTGAAGATTTCAAACATGAGGACTGAAACAAACGTGTTGCAGCTGTCGAGATTCAGAGCGTTTGAAATAGCATCACAGTGAACAAACAGCAGAGGAGGTTATGTTTTACTGCTGCAGATGAAGCTGATGATATCTGCACCATGCTCATAGAAAAGATCATAAAACCTGAAGCATTCAGAGCATGCCTGTACATCCAGAACCTGCCAGACTCAAAGAAGGGACGCATGTGGAGATATTACAGGAAGTAACTAACGATGGATGGATATGCAAAGGATGATTCATTTCTGGAGCACTAAAGGTTCGATCTGAGCCATCGCCGTCTGCAGAGTTTCCTTTTTTTGCTCTTCAGGATGCGATTCTCTGTGCAATGAATGAACAAAGAGACGCAAACACAAACAGAATAATCACAGGACATTGTTTTGACATTTACAGTAAATGGAGAAGATGTTTTAAGGCCATACCAGAGTCATAAATTAGTCTGGGCAGACGTCCAGCGACTGCAGGCCCTCTCCTTTTGATTTTTCTGTCCTCTGGCTCGACTTGGCAGTCCATTCAAGACTCATAAACTCTGCGCCCACATCCTGTCCCCATCCCCCGTCATTCCCCTAATCCACATCCTATTGGTTGCTGCCAGAGGAGGAGGAGGGCCATGAGGAGGAGGGGGGGGGGGGGGGGGGTTGAGGAGTTGCCTTGGGCGATGTGGAGGCTCAAGTTGGCATCCTCAAGTAACCTTTTAAAATGCGAGCATGGAAGTGAGAAGCCAGACCTCACAGGAACAGGTTTCAGGATGAGCGCTTATCTATTCAGCAACGACACCCAAGTCTGCCAAAATACAGCGCTAAGCAGCGCAGCGGACCAGGGAAAGGTCACACGCAGCCGTATGCAAAAACCGAGCTGTCCCTCTCCCTATAGCACACACCGCTGCACCCCGCTGAAAAGCACACAATATTAAACAACCCGGGAGTGAGAGAAACGCAATTTCAAGAGACACGGCGGATCGATTTTTCAGTGAAATAAGCCAGATCTCGTGAAGTGTTATTGCTTTCATATCATTTGGTGGATGTATTCATAAACATCGCGGCAGCAGATAGTGGTATGCTCAGCAGAAATACGTGACAGATAAATGAATCATAGAGCGAGCCGGCAAGGACGCTGTCCCCGAGTTTACACTGCAAAAAAGTGGGCGTTAATACACAGTAAATAAAAAAAATGAGAAAAACGACACTTAAAAACGTGAAACAGAGCATCAGAACGTCAGAGGAAGAAGAGATCTTAAAATGTGGAAAACATGGAGGATGGATGGATGACCTCTGCAGACAATAAGAGATAACTGTCTGTCACTGTCTGCAGAATTCCAGTTTGACTTTTGAAGCCATGAATGCACCATGAACTGGGACTGAGCTACATTTCGACAACTGTTGGAGAAAAAAGAAGCTGTGGTTATGAAATCATGGATCCCTGTATCTCAGATGTGATGATTAAAATGTTGAGAGAGTGGGTATGTGCACGTTTGGGAAATGTATCATAAAACCAAAATACATCAGCTGCTTGTACCGTTCTCTGAAACATGGAGGATGCTTTTCTTTTCTTTCTTCTTTTTTTTTTCTGGACATGTTCTAAAAGTGTTCTCGGTTACGTGCGGCCCTGGCATGCTGTGTGGCACACCACTCGTGGGCGTGTTTTTGTTTTTCTTCCTCCTCCTCCTCTCTCTCTCTCTCTCTCTCCCAGGTGGACCTGGTCAGGTGTTGTGGGTGGCCCTGCCCACACATCAAAAGGAAGGCTGGAGGAGGAAGCAGCACTCTGACGCAATCGAAGGAGCTCGTTGTTTGAAGACGTGTTCGGGGTTTTGGTGCCTCATTCCTCCGTTTGTTTCCTCTGAGGATGGAGGTCTCTCAGTTCAGATTTATTTATTCTTCTGGTTTATTCATGATTTGCTGGGCTTGTGGGCTAGCTTCAGCTCCAGTGGCTCCCTCTACAGACTCTCTGAGATTAAATTACAAATTAGTATTTCCCTTCTTGAAGTTAAACAGTTAGCGCTTCCAAAAAAAATCTAAACTTTAATAACGGCTTCCAGTCATGAGAGACCTTTTTGTCCTTTTTGCAGCTCAAACATTTTCAAAATCTGCTTATTAAGCCCAAATCTTGCTTGTCTACCCTGGAATTCAAGAGAAAAACATTCAAAGCCTGAAACTAAATAATTCTCACTACTTTTACGTATCAAAAGAAAAATCCGAATCCCAGTTAAAGTTGATCTCTTTCTCAAACTTCACTACGGCTTGAATTTGGGTTAAAACAGAATCATTCAACAGCCGACACGACTCACTTCTCTCTGCTCTTCCTTCTTTGTTCTGTCGTCTATATGAAGTCTTAAATATTTTAAAGTAACAAATTCAGACTTTGTGGAAGCAGTTTTGCTTTTCTCGCTGCTGATCAAACAATATTAGATCCTGTTCTTCTGCTTTAAAGTGTTGAAAGATCAGAATCTGTGATAGTCTGAAAACAAGTTTTCTTGAAATCATGAAAGAGTAAAGAAAACATCCCATCCAACAAAAAAACAAAAACTTTCCTCAAGGTCAGGGCCGAAACACCCCTAACCAGCCCAGACGTGGACTCCATTTGACCTCTACTAGCACAGACATTAGCTGCAGATCCTTTAAATCCTGGGTTCAGGCCTCCATGGATCAGACGTGGTTGTCTCGTGGTTCTCACGGTTGCTCGATGAGGTTGAGACCAAATCAACATCTCAAACTGTCAACATGGTCACCCGGACCTTCACAGCTCCACACAAACCAAATATAAATGTGCCGATAACACTGGCTGTCGATCGTCCTTTCCTGGTTCAGCTGTTCCCAATCTTTGCCCCCATACGTTGGTTTTGACCTCTGCAGACTTCGTCCTCACATCTTTACGTTCGCTCAGCCTCAAGGACTTCATGTTCACTCGCTACGCTGGGCCACCCAAACTCAATCAACCATCAGTGGTCTTAACGTGGGGGGGGTTTGACTGAGTTGGAGGTTCGTGGTCTCAGATGTCACTTTTTGCAGCGTGCAGGGTACCAGGTGCTGAGTAAGGATTCCCCCAAACCTGCCGCACTGTCTCTGATCATTTATCTGGTCCATACAAACACAAGGAAATAATAAAATGTTTTATGCATCCGTTGCCATGGGCGACATCCTTTCTGCTGTACTCTTTACTGATAAATATTCCATTACAGAGATAAGGCTGCAGTACTGAAAGCTACAGAATACAAAGAAATCTACGTATATGCAATTTATTTTGTTTTCCTGGCGTGTTTGGACCTCGGAGCTGCTGCACTTACGCTCAGTCTTGGTTTAAAACAATACAACCGCGCGTATCGGCCTCTGCACTGAAATAATAAGGTGTGTTATCATCAGCGCGGTTGGAAAAGCAGCAGGACAAGGAGCTGGATCAGGTTGCATCACTCCGAGGTTGTTTTCAGATTGTAGGAAACATTCTTTCTCATCTTGATGGGAGAAAACTGATCTTGAAAGGGAAACGACAAGAGTGATAAGGCTTATCTGAGAGAGCAGGGCAATACCCAATACTCGAGCGGATGTTCTACTATCTGTACAAAGAATTATTCTGAGGGTGGTCTCTGATGTTCAGGCTCCAGGTTTTGCACCTTGCAGTGTAATAGAATAACGGCCCATATCTTTGGACTGTAAAAAATGAGATTGGAACTGTGCAACTGTAATCCAAAGCGGAGGAAGGCTTTCAGTGTAATCAATCTCCAAAAAGGCTTTTAATGGAATCAATGGAGAGAGAGGGCATTGATTTCTGCACAGTATACTTCCATTTTTAGATATTCACTCTGTGAAAACTCTCCTCAGTGGACTGAAAACTTCCATCCCACGATATAGGTTAATTGCATATTGAGCAAAGCAGCCCATTTGTTAAGTGACACACTTGTCTGGGTGACCATTAAGTTACACAAAGCTTTGAAGCAGCGCAGGAACGTAACACTGAGCTATGATCTCAGTCCTGAAAAAGTACGGCTTCACTTGTACCTTTGCCTCATGTGACCACTCAAAGCGGAACATTTTCACTTCCACTTCAAATCAAATTGAAACGCTGGTCCTAAACGGTGAAACAGGAAGGTGAAACTGCTCACATCTATCAGGGAGGGTCAAAGATAAACCCAACCCATCACCACAAACACGGACTGTTAAAAACATGGATCCAGTCCAGTGACTTCACCCGTGGATTCCTGGAGAGGCATCGTAAAGCCTAAAGATGGCGGCCGTGGTGGACGGAACGCTGACTCCAGCTCGCTTTCAGCTAATTAAGAAACCAGCAAAGAGGTGACCTGAAGGCCGTAACCTTGCCACTTGGCAAACAGTTACAACATGCCCACTAATCATGCATAATTATGCATGACTCGAAGCTTTAACAGAATGAAGATGGATGAATTAAAGGGAAGTTCAGCCAGTGTAAATTTGGTTAAAATAAAGAAACAGTTGTTTGTCCAGGCTGAAGGAGACGCTTCTTCTGTTTTCAGACCTTTGTTTCATTCCACCGCTAAACACACACTTCTGTTTCCAGCTTGGATTTCCTGTGTGTGTCTGCATTTTTGCATTTCAGCTCTGGCTCCATGTTTCTACACACACGGCTGCTGCTTACCTGCACTCAGACTTTCTTCTTAGACCAGCCTGTTCCAGCCTGTTGGCCTCATACGGGGTCAAAGGTCAGAAATCTTTTGGCCCATTCAGAGTTTTATCTCATTTATTGGCTTTAAATCCCATTTATCAAACTTTACTTCCGATGTTTACTGTATTTGTTGGAACAATCAAACACTCGGGCTGTTAAATGTCAGGAAACGCATGAATGTCACGTCTCTGGGTTCAGTTATCTTTTATTTCCTTCCTCTAGTATCTTGTCTTGTATTATTTCCTGTTTTATTTTGAAACTCACATCTGTCTCTCGTTTCAGGTCAGCGTTATTGTCTATTTTACTTGTTAACAATTCACATTATGGATCCGATGTGGATTTGAGCTGAATTTGCAGCTGCCAAAAAGGGACTGAATGAACAGCTTTAGCTTCGTGAATTTTAAAAAAAAGTCTCACACTTTGAATCATCAAAATATGAAAGAAAATCATAGCTCAGCAAAGAGACTCAATTTGCTTCGTAAACGTCCAGATATTCTGTAAAACAAAGTAAACCCAACATTAGACGCTGCGCAGTGACAGCATCTAAAGACACAGCTGATCAGTTAGTAAAGGTAATATTGGGAAACGGAGAGAGTGTGGATTACGATGAGTTGAGCAGCACAATGTGCGCTATTTCAGCACCATGGACAGCGCCACGGATTCATCATTAAACAGCGACCTGATGATAATCTAGCACCACAACTGCTGATAGGCTATTTCGCTCTGATCTGGATTGCTTTTTCCACGTATATTTACGTTTATTCTTACACTTATATTTCTTCACAAATACAGCAGTAAGAGACCGACTTTCCGACTTTACGTTGTTTTTGTTTTTTTCGCCACTGGTCTTGCGGTGGGCCCCTGTTTGACCGTGGGACCGGGTCAGCCGCACCATCTGCCCCCCCCGCCAGCTCCGCTACAGGGTCCATTAACTTCCTGCCCTTATCTGTCTCACCTGCGTCTGCGTGTGTTTTTAAACTCAGTCTCGCCTTCTGTCTGTGACAGTCTTGTCCTCTCAGGGTTCCGGTCTTTGTAGCCCTCGTGTTTAAATCCTCACTGGTGTTTTTTCAGCTCAGTCTCTGACGTTCACCAGATACTCTAACCTGTCTGCTTACCCACGTACCAAACCCTGGACTGATCAAACTGGTTTTATGAACTCTCTGCCTGACTCCAGAGACACCATCGAAAGTCAGCTGAGAAGCCAGAGTTAAATGAAAAGAGTGGAGACCAAATGTGAGGGCGTAATGTGATAAGAAGGATCAGACACGACTGATAACTGAGACTAACTTCATCTGTGAGTGACTCTGATCTTTGGGATTATTTGTTTTGGATGATTTGAAGACAACCAGCCTTTTTAAGCAGCTTGTGCTGAGTGATGAAGACCTCCAGCTACGTCCTCCGTCTCTGCACGGTGCCGTTGTTGTTTTGAAACAGTGTCAAAAGTGGATTTTTAGTCATATTGTGCTAAACTGTTGTTGGATGACCACTAATGTCTTTTTGAATCAAATTACAGCAGACTGCTGAAACACTTTAAAACTTTACATGCAAATAAAAAACTCAAGTTTTTTTTAAGTCTGCATGTTTATTACCACGAATTTAACGCTCAGTGGATCCAAGTTTTAAAGTCCACATTCCCTCATATCTGGACTGAACCCAGACCCTTACAGAAACGGTTTTCCCAGTTTGCCTCCCTACACTCGGCCTCATCCTGAACCAGGATGCTGAATCCTGCACAGGCTTTAACAGCAAACATCAGTGCTGCGCCTCCCTGCTGCTCCCGAGTCTGAATGGAAATAAATCTCCCAGCAGCCAGGTCTGAAATGTGTTTGAAAGTCTGAATCAAACAGGTGGTTACAGCAGCAGGTGAAAGCAAAGGTTTCAAATAAGATGTTCAACAGTCAAGTATATGTGCAGCGCTCGCCATACACTCACTTCTTCCATGAAGTGCATATGAAACATTTTCTGCAGCGAATGGAAAATTTGCTGGGCAAAGCACACACATAGAGAAACACACACACACACACACACACACACTCACTCCTGGAGGCCAGCCAAAGCTAAAAGACTCTCCTGCTGTTGGCATAGTAACAGCACATGGACAGTTAAGGTTAAAGGGTAATACCACTCAATCTCTGCTTTGAAAAATCATTCCTAAGCTCTTAAGACAGTTATGTGTGATTCAGACACACTGTGCATCCACACAGAAAGGACGCAGTGAGGCGTGTGTGACCCGTGATTTCATTTGTCCAAAGAGTCCATGATGATTTGGAGTTGATTAATTACCTCCCGTGTCAACGCAGCGTCGTGCGGTGTCACATTTGTCATCTTTAAAGGGCAGATTCTTGTTTCGTCTCTCTTTCCCTCCCTCCGAATCAAAGGTTAGGGTTTGGGTTTTATATTTATAACCTCATCACTTTTTACCAAACAGGAAGAGATGAGGAGAGAAGCCAAACATGAGCCTCCGTGAATCCTTTTCTTTTAGCTCAGCTTTCTAGCACAGCATGCAGAATTGGGAAATTAACGAATCAAGCCACACTAAATGAGTTATTATGTATAAACAAGATAGATGAATTAAGGGTAAGGGCTGTTTCTCAAGTGTGAATAAATAAGAAAGCTATTTTTCTTGCTGAATTATGTCAACCGTGTAAATGTTAGCTTGACTTCCGCTGGACTCCAAAATTTATGATCTGCATTTAACCAAATCCTATAGAGCGCTGAGGTCTGACAGTACATGCAAATTGTTTTATTTTAATTAATAGCTCTGTGACTTAATTTTCTGTTATCCTCTCTGAAATTTGCTCTCAGCAGGGTGCATAATCAGAGGTTTGTTATGCAAACTATCCGTCTAGTAGCTCACAAAGGTTTGTTCCAAGGTGTTCGGTCCAGGCTGTGCAGGATCTACGTGTTTTGGAAGCTGTTTGTCAGGTGTTCTTTGGGGAGATCAGCTCTCTTGCAGCAAAGCTAACTCTACTGCAGTGCATGCAGGAATTTGTGCAGATTCAACACATCCTGGTTCCTCGTAGAACCGCTTGGAGAGGGACCGTCCTCCAGTGCATGGAAGCCTGCATGGCTGATAGCAAAGAAAAGATTTGGAGGCTTCAAATTTAGAGAAATTTTTGAAAAATAAAATAAGTTGTCTGTTGTGTTATATATGTTATGAAATATATTATTATTATCCATCCATCTTCTACCGCTGGCTCAGTGTTCGATGAGGCCGATGGGACCACATCATCTGCTAAAACAGAGACGGGATCCTAAGACCCCTGAACCTGAACCACATGACTTCGCCTCAAAAACACAGATAATTCTTATTCTTTAGATAATTCTAAACAAATTCAGGCATCGAGGGGTTAAGCCAAAGTTGCCTGCACGTTAGGGATGAGCCGGATATTTGTTTCAAACGAGTACTCGTTATGGATAATGCATTTTTGTCGCGTCCGAGCACAACACGAGTTTTTTTTAGGATTATTCGTATCTGTGCTAAAATAATCCTCATTGGGTAGCAACAACTACTGTCTTCACTCTTCCTGCTCTGTGATTGGCCAGTCACACACAGCACACCCCCCCTCCCTGCACCCACATGCTGCAGCGAGGAGGTGCCTGCTCTCCTCTTTCACACACACACAGACAGGCAGCGAGTGACAGCGACTGCTTCTCTTGCTTGCTTGAGTTGACTGTAGTTTACGTTGCTCTAATCTCTGTACTACTCACTCAGTTTTCTTCTGCTCGTCTCTATTGAGGTTTGTTTGGTATTTAAAGTTACTTCTTCAACTTATTTCCTGTCATACGTGATGCATGTGACAAGACGGGGCTGAAAACGGCTCGTGTCGCAGTGGTCAGTGCCTCTTGCTTCAATTCGGGACCATGATTTTAGTTTGTCTGGTGAGAAAGTTAGTCGGAAAGCTTTGCCCATTGTGAGCATGGTGTTTTTGAAAATACAGTGAACAACAAGGCATATTTTTGATTTTTTTGCCACTTAATGTTTGCACAAATCACCTATTAAATTTTACACAGATCATAATTACTATTGTGATAAACAACAATAGTTTGAATCTCTTTTGAGGCTGTTTTTTTTCCCATTCAAATAAAAAATAAATGTAGCCATTTCAAATCAATTCTTGCCAGTTTCAGACTTCAAATAATGTTCAGCTTTAAGTCCCGCCCATTTTCAGACAAAATACGCCCGTTTCTGGTTTAGGCCCCGCCCCCTACGAGTACAGATACGGATACAGATAATGGTGTACTCGATCATCCCTAATGCACGTACAATGTGCAACGTAGGAAATGGACAGAACTGGATTTCAAACGTACTGTTCAGGGTTGCAGACAGTGAGCCCCACTGTCTCCACACTCCTCCCCCTGCATCACTCAGGTGTCATACAGCCCACCTGGACTCTAGCCTTGGTTCAGTTTCAGTGTCTAAGGCACACTTCCAGGCTTTATGTGGGCTTTGTTGCCTGAAGTCCACGTGACACGGTGTGAGTAAACTGCAGACAGCAGGCTAATGTTTACCAATCCAGCCGCTCTGTGATCTCTTTATGCCAAAGGACAGCAAAGGGACAGGAGGAGCAAATTGACCAGAGGCAAATTATCCAACACTGCCGAGTCCATCTTAGTGTGGACAGAGTGCTCAGGGCTCTTTGGGAGACAGTTCATGTTTCACTGCTGAGTGGAGAAGTGACCGAAACCTGACGCCCGAGTCTCATCTGGAGAAAATGGGGCCGAATCCAAAGGGTGGCAAAACAAGCCGAGTGGAGCCCAGTTTCAAATTTGTGCTTTGTGACATGTTCACGCCCTCCGTCACGTCTTCTCCTTCACCTCGGGCTCTTCTTTTCTTCTCCTCGCCCCGCCTCGCTCCCCCACCTCTCTTTGTTCTCCGCCACTTGACTGTGTAGGTGTTTGGCAGAGGCCGTGACAAGTTGAGCGTCAAACGGAGCTGACAGATTGTTGACGTCTTCACTCACGGCGTGCTCGGATTAAACGCTCTTGACGGGGACTGCTGTTTTATTTCTCTGCTCAGATGTGATGAATTATGAAACATTGGTAGTTGCATGTCAGCCCCCCGTCGGCTCGCTCGTGACACACGACGGTCATGTCAGCGCCTCTCCTTTGTTGCCTCTAAGGTATTCTCTCTTTGTGCCGGCCCGTGTCCCCGGTCAAGCCACGACATCACAGGGGAGCAGAGTCTTTGAGTAGATCCCCTGGAACAATATTTCTTATTCATGCATCCAGGACGATGTTTGCTCACATTAATGAAACCATAAGAAGGAGTGTGCTTCAGATGCATGCCTCTGGTTGTTTGCTTCGCTTTGAGTTCTGTCTCATGCATTTCTTCTCTCCTTGAGTTAAAAACCCCTCGCTGTCCTGCGTCCATATGGTGCGGTGATATTTGAAATTTTCTGGGTTTGTGTACAAAGTGGATCCGGCTCACTACAAACCTCACAAACACATTCGCTACCTGCTGAGCACAGACTTCTCCACGCTTTGATCAGTGGAACCCCCCTAAAACCTGCACATAAACAAATAGAAATTTCCCGCTTCACAGACTCTACGGGCCGCCGCGGCAACCCGCTCAAAAACACCCAGGAAGCTTTTGTTTCGGAACGGTTCCACCTTGAGGAGCTCGGTTTAAAGCCGGGGAACACGTCGGATGCTTTTCTTTGAACACAGCTGCACCTTTTCAGAAAGATTCATTAACGGCTTTTTTGCCATTACGAGCACGTTTTTCCTCATATTTTAAGTCTCACTTCCTTTTTATCGGGGGAGGCAGATCCTTTGGACCAGATGATGAAACCTTGTTTCTGCTTTTTGCTGAAGCAGGACCACATGGAGCTTCTTCTACTTTTCTGCAGAAGTAGAGAAACTTTGATGAACTTTGTGTGTATTATTAGTTATTCCCTGTGATGAGGATTACACCCTTGTGCCTTTGTGAATGTTTTTTGAAATATAATATATAATAATATATCTATGAAATAGATGGTCTTTAATTCTAAAAGCAGGAGGGAAACTGTATTTACAGTCTTTCACTCGCCAAAGAAGCACGTTCACACTTCTCTCTTTGAGCTGTTGAAAATCAGTCCGAACTGAGCCCAAAACTTCCACCAGGAACCGTTTCGGTTCCATTTTGAGGCTCAAGCTTCAGAGATGAGTCCTGACCTGTCAGGAGCCGCCAGGAGACGGCCGTCAGGTGTAGGAAACATTGGCACGTTCCACAGGAGACAAAGCGATAGATGTTCAGGGAACGTTAGATGAAAATCAGCTCATTAAAAACAGCATCTTGACAAATAATCGAATCATTTCTGGGGCTGACCTTGAGTGGGAGGCAGCTGCTCTGTCAAAACTGAGAACACAGCGTGTTCCAAGATCCCTGCTTGAGTCTCTTCTTTGCAACAGGTGAGATGCCAGCTGCCAGCTGTACTGTGGGGCTGTTATCAGTCAGCTGAGAAACCGTTGGTGACTAACACCTTGATTAATGTTGCAACATCACATGAATTCCATTCCAGGGAGCGGAGAGGGTTTAGCTTCTGATGTGGTGAAGTTAAACACCGGCATGGACACCATGAGGAGGTAAAGATGGAGCCATGCCATGGACATGCAGCAGATCCCATCATGAACTTCCCTAATTCAACAACAGCAAAGGCGTAAACGGGTTTTAATGAGTTTGTACGTCTGCGGCACAACAGAGGGAGCAATCAGAGGTTCAGCATCTCTCCCGAGGACACTCCAGCACGTGACTGGGATTGAACCCCTGACCTTCCTTTTGAGAGTTAACCACTCCAACCACTGATCCACAGCTGCTGTGAGGAGTTCCATGTCAAATCCAGAATCCCGACTCCAGGAAATCAATAAATCATCTCTGAATAAACGGAGTGCATCCAGTTGAAGAAAACAAAACAGCCCAACAAAGTTCCAACAAGCATCACAACATTTAAAACTATGTACACACATCCTGGATCACATGACAGGAAGTCATCAGAGCGTCTACAGGCTGATGCTGATGAGAGACCGGCTCACTCAAACCCAAACTTCACGTTTCAAAACGCACGCAAACAAATCAAGTTCCATCAATAAGGGGGAAGCAAGTGAAGAAGTGATGACATGTTCACTGGTTACCAACAACGTTACTGATTTGAAGACATCAGATCCATGAAATCTGCATTTTGTTTCCTTTCTTTTTTCTCTCTTTTTTTTTACATTAAAACAAATACTTTAAATCAGTGACTTAACTAGTTTGGTTTCCTTAAAGAAACCCACTTTTTATTTGATTCATTTATTTTAGTTTAACCCTTACATACGGACAAAATCTGACATCAGTAAAAACACCTGAAACATCAGACTGTCAGCCTGAAGTTTGACGACTTTTGATTCCAAAATAATAATAATAATAATAATAATAATAATAATAATAATGATACATTTTATTTATATAGCGCTTTTCAAGGACTCAAAGACGCTTTACAGGAATAAAATTCAGGTAAACATCAAATACAGACGTGCAAAAAACAAACAAATTCAATCCAATCAAGCATAAAACAAATCTAAAATATAACAGTTAAAATTACAGATAAAAAGCAAAGTTAAAAAGGTTGAACAAAACATGTAGAGTTATAAGTGAGGTTATATGTTAAAGCAGTGTGGAACAGGTGTGTTTTTAATCGTGTCTTGAAGGTGGTGGGATCAGATATGGTACGAAAGGCTCTGCCCCCCCAGGTTTGGTGCTTGGTCCTCGGCACGGTGAGGAGGTTAGCGCCAGAGGAGCGGAGGGTACAGGAAGGAGTGTAGGGTGGAGTAAAATAAACTAAAATGAATGATTTTAACACTTTGTACTTTAGTGCAGGTGCTACAGCTCTGACCCTTACCTCCTTACCTCCTTACCTCGTTACCTCGTTACCTCGCTGATTCAGGACATCTCTGACTCTGATCAGACTGATGCATTTCTACAAATATAAACCTGTTTTACTGCAGACGTCTCACAAAACATGATGCAGAACTGAAGCAGCGTAGAATCACCAAGAAGAGACGTTCGTGCAGCGATGGATTGGTTTAAAGGAAGGAGAGAAAAGTTTACAGCAAGTGTTTTATTATCTGATCTAGTGTTTAATTATTACTGATGATGATGATTTCTAATGATGCAGCAGTGAGGGGGGGGGTTCTAAACATGGTTATATTCTAAACTCCAACAGTTCCAGAAGCTCACGCTGTTTCCAGATTCAATCAGATATTTAAGAGAAGATTTAAATCAGTCGGACTTTTATATTTTTTTATCTCTTGAGTAAAACAGGATTTGATGCTGTGTCATTTTTTTCCTCTGAGAATGAGTGTTAACTCTCCCTGCTGTCTGAAACACTTTTAATAATAAATTATACTCTTATTAATGTGAAAGAAGCTTTTTAAACATTCTAAATAGATCTGCAGTTTAAAATCTGGTACAAACACTCACTACGAGGCGTTACTTGGTCGGATAGAAGCAGGATGTTTTGTGCTTCAGTAAAACCAAACTCCTCCTCGATCAAAGCTTTGTGTTCATCCCTCGACCACCTGAGATGAAGCTGTGTGCATTTGGAGCAAACTAAAACGTAAAGTTAAAAAGGTGACTTCAGTGTTTCCATTATTTCATATTCACATTTTAAGCCACACACACATATTTGACCCCAAACCTACTTTGTGCACATAAATTTGAATTCATAAACCTCCTGATTGAAGCTGTTTGGCTTCATTTCTCTGCACATTCAACCCAGTTCTTCCTCTTATCTGGGTTATTTGCCTGCACAGTTTAAAGGTACTGTTGGTAATTTCTGCATGTCTGATGCATGTTTTATGTTTTTTTAATGTGTAAAAAAAGATGCTGCGCTCTCAGGAGACTCTGTTCCTGAGGTAAGTACAGGACCCTCCTCCGAGGCGGGACTCTTTCTTTAAGAGGAACCTAAGCTGCTTGATGTGTTTCTGTTCCTCGTCTCTTTCTGTGTGTCCTGATGCTCACAGCTGCATCTCACGTGGTTTTGAGCTGTACAATAAAAGCATCGTATCTGATCAGCGCCTCAGGTGTCTCAGCTGAGGGTCTCTGTATGTCAGCGATACAGCCCCACCGTCCACTCCTCCATGTCAAGTAGAAAGTCAGACAAAACAGATCGGTATCATCTGACTTAGCCGCGTCCTTATCGTGATCCTCATGCTGTTGTTCCTCTAATGCCTCGCTGATGCGTTCTCCGCGCCGGGTCTCGCCCGCGCTGCTTTCTCAGTGCTAATGTGTGCTCTTGGAGGGTTTGGTTTACACAGATTTGGCCTCCTCACCGTGCTGTTTCTCCCCTCCTAATCTCCGAAACATGACTGCTATCTGATCCTCACAAAAAGCCACTTAGACGGACTTACACAGGAGCAGACAACAGACGGCCGGGCTTTTTTTTTTTTTTTTTTCCTCCGTCAGTTTGGAATAAAATGAGATCCGAGTAATTTGAGGGCAGCGCTGCAGTGGTCAAAGAAAATGGGCCGTAATTACACAGCTCTACAGTATCAGTAATAATGGGTGATTTACAGGCAGAGCGAGCTGGGTTAGCTTGTATAATGGAGGGTGGGGGGGTGAGGGGGGGTTAAGCCTGCAATGGATCCTCCTATCGTTTGAAACCTGGATCCAAAGAAAAAAAAAAAAACACAACAGAAACAGACGCCATCTTCTGGTCTTTAATTAAAACACGTTGCTGAATTTATTATGTTGAGTTATACGGACAGACAGCAACCATGAGTATTTTTAACGGGTATGTTGATAAAAGTGATTTTATGGAAATGAAGCAAAGATAATAAAAGAGAAAAAAATCTCAGGATTCCAAATATGACGTTTATTCTGCAGAGCTAGACCAAAGGCTGGTGGTGCTAGCTCTGCTAGTGTTAGCCACAAAACAGTTGGATAAACAGACGAATAGTTTGGCCAATTTCTGTTGTTATCTTACTGAATGCTTTCGTTAATGTTTCAGCCTCTCTTTGGTACGGAGCCCCAGACATGACATGCTCAAAAAAAATAATAATTCGTGCCCACGAAATACTAATTCGTGGCCACAAAATACCAATTCTTCCCACGAAATGAGTATAACGCGCCTTCTAAGGTCTGAGACTGCGGTCACGCCATCTACGCTTCAGAAAAGCGCTGTCGTGCTATCTACGCTTTAAAATCGATCGCCCGTCTACGTTGCTTAGTACGGTAATGAGTGTGTGCGGCTTCATGGTACATTCAAGTGCACCTCGTAAACTCAGAAATCAATACTCAAATGGCCAAAAGTTTAGTTCCAAGTTCCAAAGGGAGAGTTGCTTTTTTGGTCATATTTTCATTTGTTGGTATACATACATCTGTCATTGCTTTCATGTAATATAACAACAAACAAACAAAATAAAATAATCAATAAAAAAGAAAAAAGTCAAACCAGGTCATTGATATATTGGCTGATGTGAAAAATTCATTAAAAAAAATCTTGAATTGTTTTCGGGAAACTGCACCAGATTCTTGTTCTCCAGGTCCCACAGGTACCACTGTGGTGAATTTCAAGTCATCTCATTGTACAGTTTTCAGGTTGTTGCATGCTGAAGTCATACACTGTACACACGCATGGCTACAGGAGCTGATTTGAAAAATTCATAAAAAAATCAATCTTAAATTGTTTGTTAAATTGTCGATTTTTTATCGATCGATTTTCAAGCGTAGATAGCACGACAGCGCTTTTCCGAAGCGTAGATGGCGTGACCGCAGTCTCAGACCTTCGAATGCGCGTTATACTCATTTCGTGGGAACGAATTATTATTATTATTTACCATGTCATGTCTGGGGCTCCGTACTTTGGAATAAAACTCAACATAATAAGAAAAATGTGAAGTAGTTTCCTGAGACGATTCCTCTTTTAAACGTGTTGCATCAGATTTACCTGTAACCAAACACTGAGTCTGACGTTCAGGTGTGTTTCTGCAAAGGTCGCTGCTTTCATCACGAGTCCACAGAAAGAGAGACGAGCTGAAGCGCTTCACAAACAAACCTCACAGAAAAACCCACCGCAGAGGGCTTTTTTTTTTTCCCTCTCCTCCTCACATGTAAGCGATATCCATGTGTAACGGGGATGATGATAACGCAGGATGGTGGATTGTGCCGTAGTGTTGAGAGGAAGGAGCGTGGGAGGATCCTGCCTGTGTGTCCACGGACGGTAAACACCCGGCTGCTCATGGCAGAACAGTGAAGCAGATGGGTCACAGAGAGAAACATATCAGTGTGTGGAGTGACATCCGGAGATCATTACATCCAATCAGAGCCGTGCAGGAAGTGCAGACGGATTGAGATGGATGGCACCAGACTGCTGCCTTACAGCTTTGAATAAATGAGCAGAAGAAGAAAACAGGGCAACAGAACAACCAAAGCACAGTGTCCTCTTCATTTCTCACCAACAGAGAGAAAAATGAGCTCTCTGTTCTCCTCCTCGTCCATGTGCAGCTTTCACTGAGTGTGTTTGTGTTGGAGCTCGTGTTGTGGTGTGGTCCAGTCAGCGCCCGGGAAGAGAAGGGAAGAGATCCGAGGAATGGTTTTTATTTCCTCTGTTTTTTAAAGTTGATGTTCTTCAGCCTGTGTTTATTGAGATAAACAACTTTATATTTAAAGGAGGATTAAATACTTTTAGGGAAGAATAAAGAGAACAGATACAGAGAGACGCGTTTATCAGATTCTACATGAACTGTTCCTTTGCCTCGGGAAATAGTTTACCAAGTGTTCGCTGGTATTTTATTCTCAAAGTGCAAGAGATTAAGCAAACAAGTTTCTATAACTTCTGTCAGGGTTACAGGAGCTTTAAAGAGCTTTGTGTCTTTAATATAAGCTCCCATAGTTTTCAGATACTCCTCACAGTTTCTTTCCTCACCAGCCCAGGTTTATCTTTGAGGTGTTGTTATTAATAAAAAGGAATAAACTGCAGGGTTTATGTCACTGTGGGCGCCCGTTTATTTCTCCCTGGCAAATTCTTAACACCTGCCCACGTTTTGTACGCATGGAGATGAAAAACATGTCCTTTTTTTTTTTTTCACAGTGATTCATGTTTTCTGAACCCTGACACTGCAATGCCCTCGAAGATAGCAGCAATTTTTTGGGCAAGAAACCAGTGAAGGACAAGGTCGCGCCAAGGACGGCATCTGAAAACCCAGCGTGTGTTTTTTTTTTTTTTTTTCATTTTTTCGTACGAGCGTTGCTGTCGTGCACTTTGCCACGTACCAGGAGTGATGGCTGCTAATGGAAATGTCTGAGAGCAGAATGCAAGTGAAGTCCTTTCAGAGCATTTTTATCCCACAAGAATGTGTTAGATTGGAAATATTCAAGAATAACAACCGAGAGAAAGAGACGCATACCACGCTCAGCTAATGTAGAATAAGAGTGATGTGGAAGAGTTCAGGCAGAGGGTAGAGTCAGCTACAGTTTGATTTACTGAGGTTCACAATAGATCACTGTGTCCAGGACTTACAGAGTACTATTGTTCATTATACAAAGACTTCTTCTTCTCTTGCTGCAGTCAAATGTTATCCACAAACTGTAGGAGCACTTCCTCTTCTTTCTCTTCTTCTTCTTTGCTTTTACTTTTTAACGATCTTTATTTATAGGACTAAACCTCCTGCATCCACACTCCCCTCTGAAAGACTTAACTGATTGTCATTTATGGGCCACGCTTGACGAAATAAGAATCAGATGAAGAATGTTATTTTCTGAGTTGTGAGTACTTGTTCAGATTGACGTCACTCAGTGGGAGGAAAATCAGCAGATCTTTGGGAACACGTTCAACTCTGTGACAAAGCAGCGAGTCCTTACGCAGACTATTTTAAACTAAGCTGATGAAAAGAGGAAGAAAGTGTAGAAAATTTTATTTGTAAAATATAACTTTAGGGACAGTCGCAAGTCCAAAATGTGGAGCTGCTTAACATAGCAGCCAGCTGTCTCTTTCTTCAGTCTACTAGAAAGCAGAAACATAAATTTCTCTGCCCTTTGCATTCTGGAAGAGTCAGATGATGCACATAGGTTTTCCTGGAGCATGCCATGGCTGTAAAAATAACTAAAGAATGCCCCAAAACAGGTGAGGTAACTGGACACGAGCCAAGTTACTGTTCACTGGATGTTAAAGGATTGCTGTATAAAATAATGAAGCTTAAAAACCCAAGAAAAAGATTTTTTCATAGAGAAAGATGAGTGAATCTTGCTGGGTTTTCAAAAGTACAACAACCTTATAGAAAGACTCCAGTTGTCTCCCAGAGCGCAGAAAAAGTCATAAATTTGTTGACCTTTGCCCTATGAGACGCCTTTCAGGCTGGCGTGGCCACGATGCTGAGGCTCGCAGACATCTGATCTTCGATGACCAGCTGGACCCTGAAAGAGCCTTGTCTTATAACTCATAGATGCATTAACCAACATTGGAACAAAAGTCAACGGAAGAAAAAACTGCTGCAACCAGGTTCAAAACCAAAGTATATAAACAAACTCATGATGACACCTTTGATTAATGCTCAGTTTGATTCACAGCAGAATCTTCAGTGTGACCACAGCAATCAGTCTCTATTCTTAACCCCTGCATCGAAAAGGAAGTGTCTTCCCTCCTTATAGGGAGCTAACCTAAAGAAGACTTGTCTTTCACCAGAGACGACCAATCCGGAGACAGGAGCAAGGAGAAAGTAACCGTCCTCTGGGTTATAAAAATGTGAATTGTTGGTCATGTTTTCAGAGAGTAAGGAGAGCGTTAGTTAGGAGGGGAGAGGGCTGTTAGGAGAGAGCCAGAGTTAGCCGGGAAGAGGAGTAGTTAGCAGTTGTAGGCAGTTGTTGGGAGATGTTGGTTGTCTGCAGACTGCTCAACTCACTTGATTTGTTCAAGATGGCACGCTTTGAATAAAGTATGGACTCAAGCTGAACTGGACTCTCCTGATGATTGCCTCTGCATCTTCTTCTTCTTCTTCAAGAGTTTTGGCATAGGGAAATTAGAAAAATTAAGTTATGAAGTGTTTAGAAAGAGGAATGCTGGGACCACCAAGACAAAGCCAGCAGAGGGTCTTAGGCCCTAAATTACCATGAAAAATTACACAACAAAAGCAGCAGGAAAGGGTACCTAAAGACACAGGTAGGTACCTTAAAACAGACACCTAAAGACGCCATCAGTGCTGTCTGTATCTGAAGACCTGAGGTGAGATCATGGTTTAATTACACCCAAAAAAACTGATCAAGATGTTACACTGTCACATGTGGATCCCTAGAAACAAATGTTGCACAGAAGATACCTAAAGACGCTACCTTCTGCTTCCAACAAGAGGAGAAAAAAAAGGATAAAAATGTCAAAAATCTGTACGATAATAAATAAACGTGTAAGCAAAACTGAAAGCTATGAACAACACACACCAAGAGTACCTTGAAACGGACATTTCCATATATTAGACACCAAACAGGTGTTTTAAAGCACTGATTAAACAAGGTTAGAATGCATGAAAATAATTGATTAATATCTTAAATATCTGTTTAAAAAAAAAAAAAAAAAAAAAAAAAGTCCAAAATTCTTTGAACAAGAGCTACAAGAGAAACTACATCAGACACTTTGGGTACCTTGGAATGGATGGTCACACTCGTCCAAAACACAACCAAGGGTACCATGAAATGCACAGTTCCCTTTGTTTAAGGGAAGCTGTGTTGAAGCATTCACCTCTTTTAACATGAAAAACAAATGAAGAAGTTATAAAAAGAGGATGTATATTTCTAAAAGTAGAATAAAAGTTAAAGGGTACCTCGAAACAGATTTGATATGTATGAGCTTCACTGCTAAAGCAAGAATCTGATTAAATTCAAGTGTCTGACAACCAGGAGAAAAAAAAAAAAAAATCAGCCCTTCAGGGTACAATGAGACGGTCTTTCTGCTTCAGTGGGATAATACTGGAGGAATCACTGCGTTGACAAAGCATCAGAACCAGGGAACCAGGAGCAAGAACCTGTTGGAGAGTCAGCGTTGAACTTTTCTGTAAGCTCTGCACAGCACATGTAAAGGGTACCTCTGAACAGACGCCGTCTTGAACGGGTGTGTGAGAGACATCAAAGGGGAGCTGTCCAGGAGAGTCGGTACGTGAAAGACTTGGTCTCAGATCAGTCGGCTTTTTGAAATATTGCATCGCAAATTTGAATGTCTTTTAAGATCTCGCAGGAATCTCTGAACAGAAAGACGTCCAGATCACAGTGTTAGCGTCTAATTCTGTTCTATGAGTGTGTGAGTTATGATCCGGAGACGACGACGGCGGCGGCGGATGAAAGTGGATTTTCAGTCAGAACCGCTCCACTCGCTCTGGAATCATTGCACACAGTGACGGAACAGCATGGCCTTCTGATTTGTTCTATTTGGTGACACTAAGCACTCCCTGTGTGGACCTTAAATGAATTTGAGTCTCAGTGTGGAAAATACTATAAGTGCCCCAACCAGGCATTCTAATAACAGATCTGATCGACGGGGGACATGCACATCCAAACCTATCAGGCCTTCTGCAGCGCTGCAGAGCAGAGCAGCAGCTTGTGTTGGAGAGTAGATGTCTATCTATAATCAATACACCACAATCTGGCCTTATCTCCCTCTCTGATATGCTGCACAGCCACTTTTCCACACCCTCCAATGTCCTCCAGCATCGCATCTCAGAACGTTGACAGCAATTATGGATTGCC